>ML780292.1:45928-69134 GCA_009831015.1 Picea engelmannii | reverse complement strand
AATGATAAAGGCTTGTATTCTTGAAAATATTTGCAAGTTTTAATTCAAGTGTTCTTATGCAAAAGGATCAATTTGCAAACATAATTTTTTATAGAAATTACACATTCAAGATGCATATAATAAGCAACAAATAACAATGAACAGAAAACACATAACACAACAAATGATAAAGGAGTTCACCCCTCTCTTGGGCTACATCTCCTGGTCCAGCTTCCAATGGATCTTTTGTATTATTTGCTCAAAGTGATAAAATATGTGCTTTACAATGCTCAAAATTCCAAATAGATGGCTCCAATGGCTTCAGAACGTCCAAAAACCCCTAGCTGGGCTTTTTCGGCACCTGGTTTGGCCAAAAATTGAAGAAGATAGGCTTCCTGGAAGTTCCCCTTCAAACTTGCTGTCTCTGGATCACCAAAATGCACCTCTGCGTCCTCAACCTAGCCCCTACGCTCATATTTGTGTTAAAACCTATCACTGGGCGCAACTGCAAAATGGTGCGAACTGTAGGACGGTTAGGGTGTGCCTAGCCCCTAACTGCCAAACCCATGGACATATGGGTCACCATGTGACTGCACCCACACATAAAAAAGGGCCAAGGTTTAAACTTGTAGAAACACGCCAAGTGTCAAGCGTCCGGGCTCCATTTTCATTTGAAAAACACGCGCGACAATGGTTATATGGTGGCTATATGTGACCAGGGGCTGGGGCTAAGCCCCGGCCCGGACCGCGTCCCAAATCACAACATAATTCAATTTAAATAAATTTTAAACCATATATATGTTAAGAATCAATGGTGGGAACGCCGGTTGGGCGGCCCTTCCCAAGGCTCTTCCCCTGCCTGGAGGTCGCGGGGTCGAGTCCTGCCGACTACACAAATTTTAAACCATAGCCAAGGTGACACGTGGCGGCCCTTGTTTGGGCCACATGTCACCAATCCATTCGCCACCAATGCCACGTGTCAAGAAACAGTTCGTTGTCCAACTGCCAACCAACACCTGCCACGTGTCGTACGACCCCTTCCACGTCAGCATCCGTACGGACTGTACAGTCAACACATTTTTTTTGTCTGTTTGACGATTTGAACAGAACGTGATATCTCTCTCATTCGACGTCCGTTTGAACCCAAACGAGTTGCGTTGGGTTCATGACGACGAGGCCTACACACTCGTTCGATTTGAAGTTATTTCGAGCACTTTGAATTTTGAGCAAAATTTGATCCCCTGGATCACGTACCCAAAAACGACATAAAAAATGATGATGAGTATATGTGTCTTCCAATTGTTTGGATATACTCATATTACACAATAATTTACTCTATCAACCCAAAGTCTTATGTGATCTTGTGATGCCCTCAATGAAATATACATAGAAAAATAATTTTATTTAATCAAACCGACTATCATGCAATGTAATAAATTTGGCATAAAAATTAAATGAAAACATTCTCAATCATAAAGCTAAATAAAATCAAGAAGAAAGGAATCCACAATGCTCCTGATCTCCAACCTAGTTAGTGGCACCTCCCATAGTAAAGTCATTGAGAACCATGCCCATGACTCCACCACTCAGCTCTGTTCACCAAGTAAGACCAAGAACAAGGAGATTTTGTAGCATGCTAATATTATAACATTCTCTTCAAGAAACTAGAATAAACACACAACAACATGAAGAAAATATAATCTACCATATGATCTAGTCTACTCTAATATAAATCGAAACCTAAATTTATAACAAAAGAATCAACAATATCCTCAATCCTTGAATTAGTTAATGGCACCTCATATATCAGTCACTGGAAATCATATCCATAACTTAACATAAGCTCTATATACTATGTCTTATATGAGAATGAAGTGATTATGTAGCATACTCTACAAGAAGCTAAAATGAAACAAACGAAATTAAAATAACATGAGTATAGAATAATTGGTAATTAACTATAGAAATGAAGCTACACTCTACAATAGCACAATTTCTTACCTCGAGTGGCCCCCCTCAAGGCTCAACATGTGCAGGCTCTCACCGAATCACCAGAACAACACTAGGTTGCAATCCTACATATGACTAGGAACAATATATTGAGTTTGTAAATCAAAAGTTACAGAGCAATTTTTTTCAACATAAACTTGATACTATTGATCATCCTCCTCTAAGGAGATTACATACATATATATACATGAGAAGGGGGCCTACCTGCTCCATAAATGGAGGGGCAGGCCCCTCAAAGTTCGATACCAATTTTAACAAACATAAAACTAAAAATGGTTATGATCCTTTAATTGGCTTTGTGGCTCAATGAGTTCCAAAAACCAACCACTCATTCATTCCTTGGCCAACTAGGTCATTAAAACTCTTCTTTTGCAACTTGGTATATTCAGATGCAACTTGTGGATCGTGGGTTTCTCCAACCTTAACTGTCAACACAATTATGCAACTACATGGTGGTTCAACCCGATACCTTTTTTCCCTTATAGATTCACCATGTACAATTAAATCCCAAGCACGTTGATGTAGAATGATCGACGAGATGCTCACAACTGTTAGCTATGATATTTTCATTGTCAAATTTTGGTCTTAAAGATTCATATTTTCCCTATATACTCAAAATAATACCTTCCTATATCGTTTTGGCTATTATTAGATCTCATGAGAGGTTTTGAAGCTTGAAATTGAAGTTTTGAAACAAGTGGTACAAGAAGTTCCCACAACAACCCGTTTTCAAGAAAAATGACATAGTTTTGGTTTTTTTTGTGATGGTTGATGGTGAAACATGATAATTACACTATTCCACACCCTAAAATACACATATTACATGAGTAGTGAGGCAACAAAAGGTATTGATAAGCCATAATGGCATGGAATATCATATGCTTTGTTTTTGCCTTATAACAAGAAGAGCGGGTTTGGAGATGGTTTTGTGATTCTTAGGGATGCATTTAAACATGTTTTAGCCTTCAGCCACCATTTTTTTTCATCAACAAAGTGTTTTGGAGGAGTCTTGTATGAAAAAGGAGAAAACAAACTATTGAAAAGAAAGGGATTTTCTGGAAATGATTGCTTTTTGTAGTCAAGTTCAAACTCAGTCTTTGACCAAATGAAGAGGAATTTGTGAAAAAAAAAGAGGATTTTCTTAAAAACAATCTTATATATAAAATCCTCTCTCAGGTTTTACACAAGTGTCGCTGTTTGGGACATACAAGCAGAGCTTTATAGCTCATTTTCCAGATTTTGAAAATACATGATTTTTCCTGTTTTAGTCATCATCTTTGGGAACAAATCACGAGGAGATGGAGAGGTATTTTGGAAAATTGAAAGAGGTTTTTCTCAAGAACAATCTCATATAAAAAAATCTCCCGCATTTTTTACACAAGTGTCATGGTTTGGGAGATAAAATCAGAGCTTTACAACTCATTTTTCATATTTGAAAATACAAGAATTTTCCTGTTTTAGTCATCATCTGTGGGAACATATTACAAGGATATGGAGAGGTATTTTGAAAAACTAAAAGAGGTTTTTCTCAAGAACAATATAATATACAAAAACCTCCCTCAGTTTTTACACAAGTGTCATGGTTTGGGAGATACAAGTAGATCTTTATAGCTCATTGTTCAGAAATTCGCCATATGCTGTGAAATGGGACAATTAGCCCTTAGTTCGATTCCACACGTGCCATGAGGATGTGTCAAGTCAGGAATACACATGGATGTTCAAGGAGTATTTTTTTGCTAAATATACTCAAATATTTGATTTGATTTTAATGTATTTAATGCTTTAAATGTCAAACCCTAGATTTTAGGTATGGGACTGTTTTTCCAGATTTTTAGCAATCTTGTTGATATGACTAAGTGCAGATTTGACCCTAGGAGGTGTCAGTTTGTTTTCCTCAGTTCATCATTTCTTTCTTTTTCATCTGCTTAAATGTGTTTTGATACTATAGGATATATGTATGCAATTTTGTGCTGAGAAGACTGTGGTATAGGATATACTGTAGTTTTCACCACTAGCGATATTTGAGACTTATATTCACAGTTAGAAAGGGTTTCTGAATGTTGAGTATTCTTCCCTGTAAGTATATCAATGATCATGGTGGTTTTTGATTTACTTGCAGTCTTGTTTTCTTGATTTTCTCATTCCATTTCTCTATAGCCTTGGAGCTGATCTAAGTTTTATTAGCTTGGCCTGCTGCCCATAGAATGTTGAGACATGGTTATTTGTTTTAATGGACTCCATGCCCAATGGAAAACTGCTGATTTGTAGTAATATCACTTTCTTCATGCCAATCCTACCACTCTATAATTTTTTGATCTAGATGGATGTCGGTGGCCTCCCACCTATTCCAACTGGCTCATTTTGGCAATTTTCCAGTTCGACAGTTTTTTTTCCTAGTTTTCAGGTCCCTGGCTTCTAGGGCCATTTTGAGGCACTAAACAACATTTTTAGGGCTCTCCACAATCAAAAGGAATATAAATCGCCACAAGAAACATGTGTATTCCTCGGATATACCTTTCCAACGGGATATCGTGCGCCTAAAACAAAGATCCTATGCAAAAGTTACGACCCCGAGAATTTGATGTACTAATTTACCCAAATGGGGACCACATGACTTTTGGCGCTTCATCTCCTATGGTTAGGCTTTTGGATGTCTAGGGTTTTTGACATTCTTGTTTATTGTAAAAATTCTTTGAGAGCCTCATTGTAATCATATTCTTGTGAATGAGCACAACCGTCACATCTCTTCTCAGAGATAAGCCGCCACCATTCTATCAAACGTGTTTTCCGCTGCATTTTACAGTTTCAACTTATTTCCTTATTGAATAGAAACTAGTTTTACTATATATCTGTTATTCTATGTTAAGCATCTTTTGATAATAATCTGTATTCATTTCGTTCTGCTTATAAAATCCGGATCAGTGGTATTAGAGAGGTCTTCTCCTTGTCTTTCTTAATGCATGTCCCCAACGAGGTCAGGGTACAAAGAATTGGGTCTCGAGCTTTATTCTCTCGAGGACAAAATCTCTCGCATTCCCAAGCAACCTCTCATGGTGGGAGAAAATAAAGATGATGGGATAGGAGATCCCTTCAAAATGTTGCTCGAGGAATCCCTCACACAACAGAGGAACGAGATGATGGATAGTTTTGTGCAAATCCTTTGACAACTACCAACAGGTGACACATCTTCCTTAAATGGAGGCGCTGTCCCCTTCAAGGTATAAATCAACTTCGATATTCCCATATTTGAAGGTAAGATAGAAACAAATGCTGTAGAAAAATGGTTGAATCTGCTAGAAGGGTATTTCTCTGTCCATAACTTCTTGAATAGAGAAAATATTACTTTTACGCTCCTCAAAGCCATTCCCCATGTCAAAGATTGGTGGGAAAAATTCTGTGAGCAAAAGGAAACATAGGAACCCTCAATATTTACAGTCACAGTAACTTGGGAGTCCTTTAGGGATGCTATTAAGGAACAATACTACCCTGTTGGAAGTTATGATGACCTGTATACAAAATGGACCACACTGCGACAGGAAAGAGACCAACCAGTGCCCGAGTTCACAAATATATTCCATACCTTGTGCACCAAGCTGGGTATCAAATATTCTGAGCGACATCTGGTGCTCAAGTATCGCAGTGGTTTGCATAGATACATCCAGGAATAATGGAGTTTCTAGACATCTCATCCTTGGGTGCAACCTACCGATATGCCATCAAAATTAGTAGAAGCTCAAACAAAAGACGCACAAATTTGGGCTTGGGAACCCCTCACAACAAAAGCTAGGAAAGGGTGGCCCTAACCTGCATAAAAAAGGATAGAGAAAAGATGGATGCCCTCAAGACAACCAGTCCAAGCCACAAGAAAAGGAGGACACCAAAAATACAAAGAAAGATACCAGGAAGTGGTGTGACTTCCATAAGATCCCTTAGCATAACACTATTGATTGCCGCTTAAAGAAGTCACTGGTGGCTGAGGTGAAAGCCTCTGGATTAGATACGGGTTCCGACTATGAGTCAGAAC
The DNA here is from genome assembly GCA_009831015.1 of Picea engelmannii. Lineage (NCBI taxonomy): Eukaryota > Viridiplantae > Streptophyta > Pinopsida > Pinales > Pinaceae > Picea > Picea engelmannii. The sequence continues at coordinate 63,121 of ML780292.1, read as the reverse complement.
TAGAAAGGGGGAGACAGATCATTGATGTAGAACCCAATGGTACCGTTGCTACTACCAAGATCCAAATCAGTGAACCAAAAGAGCTATAGGAAGGTAAGCACCATTTTCATTCACAAATGTGGGTGAAGGGTACCCCGCTGCACTTCATCGTTGATAGCGATAGCCAGAAGAACCTCATCTCAGCAGAGGGGATCAAGCGACTTGCCCTATTGACAACGCTGCACTCGTATCCCTACACCATCGGATGGCTCTGGCAAGGAAGATACATCCATGTTAGCCAACAATGCCGCCTGTCATATGACATAAGCGCTTCAAAGATGAGGTATTGTGTGATGTTTCCCCTCTCAAAGTTTGTAGTGTTCTTTTGGGCCAACCATATTTATGGAAATTCCATGATGTATATGAGTCTAGGCCTCACAATGTTATTATTACTTTGAAGAAGAAATTGTACAAGATACTGGAGGCAATCCCACCTTGTGTTATTTCCTTGATGTCTGCCAAGCAATGCAGGAAGGTCATCTCTCAGATGAGGAAGTATGTCTTCATTGTGATTCAATCTTAGAATGAGCAAAAGATTGCAGTCACATCCAGGGTCTCCGGGACCGACCTCTCCACACAACAAAAACAAGTGGATAAGGTCATGGAAGCATACTCAGATATCTTCTCCTCATCTACTGGGGTACCTTTGCACTATTAGGTCAAGCACCCCATCGATCTTATCCCCGTCGCATTGCTGCCCAATGGGCCAGTCTACCACTGCTCTCTGTTAGAGAATAAGGAGATCAAATGGCAGATCCAAGAACTGCTCCACAAGGGGCACATACATCCCATCTCATCACCTTGCGGGAGCCCAATCATGATGGTACATAAGATATATGGAACCTGGTGACTCTGCATTGATTACCGAGCCCTGAATAAAATCACAGTCAGAAACCAATACCTAATTCCTGAATCAACGACCTCCTTGATCAGCTCACGGGGGCCAAATACTTCAGTAAGATTGATATGAAGTCTGGCTACCACCAGGTCCTGATAGAACAAACAAATGTATGGAAGACTTCCTTCAAGTCAAAGGAATATATTTTCGAATGGTTGGTCATGCACTTTGGCTTGACAAATGCCCCACTCACTTTCATGAGGATGATGGACGATATCTTGTGACCATTCACCAATACTTTTGTAGTGGTGTATCTGGATGACATTCTCATTTACATCAAGACTTGGGTAGAACACTTGCAACATATTCAACAGGTTCTGCACACCCTGCGACAGCACAAGCTATACGCCAATTTGGAAAAATTCTCCTTCGACATGGACAAGGTCCATTACCTGAGCTACATCATTGATCAACATGGTGTACATGTGGATCCAACCAATATCCAAGTCATCCATGACTGGCTAGTCCCAACCACACTCACTGAGCTTCAAAGCTTCTCGGGCCTTGCCAACTTCTACCGCAGGTTCATGTTGGGATTCTCCCATATTGCATGGGCCCTCAGCCAAGCAACCAGGGGTGGTGGTAAGGAGAAATTTATGTGGGGCCGGTCCTAACAACAAGAGTTTGATGATTTTAACCAACACTTGTGCTCAGTCCCATTACTTTCACTACCGGAATTACAACAACCCTTTGAGATCGAGACATATGCTTCAGACTATGCTGTGGGCGCCGTTCTCACTTAGCACAACCACCCCATGGCCTATCATCATGAGACACTATCAAATGATGTTTGTAAGTACCCTACTTAAAAAAAATAAATGTACTCCATTGTGAAAGCCTGTCGCCAATGGAGACATTACATTCTTGGGGAGGAGACAATCATCCACACTAATCACAAGCCACTGCAGTTCATGCAGACACAAGGCAAATTGCATAATGACCGCCATCAGAAGTGGTCCACATACTTGTAGCAATTCCACCTCAACATCAAGTATAAAATATGAAGCACCAACCACGTCGTTGATTGCCTCAGTAGAACGCCAGTCACGACACTCACCACAATGCTAGACTCTTGCGGCCATGATACTTCTGGATGGCCCCAACTCTATGAGACAGACCCAGACTTCACCACCACCTATCAAATGTTGGGCGCAAACGTAGTTGTCGCTAATTTCCATATTCAGGATGGGTTGTTGTTCCCTCTAGGCAATATCTACGTTCCATCAAGCGAGCAAGCGAAGATGATCTGGGAATCCCACTACATTCATGTGGCAGGACACTTCGGCATCGAAAAGACAGTGGCAATGCTGCAGAAACATTTCTACTGGCCGAAATTTCGACAAGAGGTCAACAAGTATGTTGGGTCCTGCACTGCCTACGCTATTGCCAAACCGACCACTAAGAAATAGGGCCTGTACACCCCTCTGCCTACTCCTGAAAGGCCATGGGAATCCATCCTCCATGGACTACATTTCAGGCCTCCCATCCACCAAGAGGGGAAATGACTGTGTTTTTGTGGTTGTTGATTGCTTTTCTAAGATGGCGATTCTGGACACCTGCAAGAAGAGAATCACAACATAGTCCACTGCCAAGATCTTCTTTGAATGAGTATGGGTACATTTTGGAATCCCACAAACCATTGTCTCATATTGGGATAGTCGATTTATCAACAAATTATGGTCGATCCTCTAATCACTGCTGGACACCAAGCTCAACAAATCCATGACCTTCCACCCCCAGATAGATGGACAAATCGAGGTTGTAAATCGAATGATCGTGACTATCCTACACATGTATAATTCCAAGAAACCTTATACATGGGATGAGAGTTTTCCCTATGTCCAACATAGCTACAACTAGACCTTGCATAGCTCAACTGGCCACAACCCCTTTTAGGTGGAGTTGGGATTCCAACCATTGGTTCCCATAGATGTTGCACTACCCCTTCCAGTCACCTCTACCGACTCATCTCATGCTCCAACTGAATTTGAAAAATCCACTAGTTCATTGAGCAGATCGAGCACATCCGCCAACAGGTTTAGGATATCTTACAAAAGTCTAATGACAAGTACAAGCAACTCCATGATCAACACCGGGTGCCACATACGTTTCAGGTGGGTGACAAAGTTTGGTTGCATTTGTAGAAATAATGCCTTACCAAACCCCATCGAAAGCTTCGACCACTCTGTTATGGGTCGTACACCATCACCAAGGTTGTGGGTGATAATGCTTTTGAGCTCAACATTCCTCCTTTCCTTGGACTGCACCTAATGTTCAATGTGGATCTCCTTCGACCTTATTTCCCACCATTATTGGACACCTCATAGATAACAGAACAATTGACACCAACATAGCTCAATCCCAACTGCATACAATAAGAATCCAATGATAAGATTGTGGATAAACAGGTCAAGGGCACTCTCCAACAAAAGATCTAGCTTTATCGAGTTGTCAAAGCATGGCATCTCCTGCATTAAGGCAAGTGGCTCACCCGGGGCCAAATTCAACATAAATTTTCTCATCTAATGGGGGAACTCAACGCAATGGAGACCATTTCTTCCTAAGGGGGGAGGATTGATCCAGATGGATGTCGGTGGCCTCCCACCTATTCCAACTGGCTCATTTTGGCATTTTTCTAGTTCGGAAGATTTTTTTCCTAGTTTTCGGGTCCTTGACTTCCGGGGTCGTTTTGAGGCCCTAAACAACGTTTTTAGGGCTCACCTCAGTGAAATAGAGTAAGGATCGCCATAGGAAACATGTGTATTCCTTGGATAGACCTTTCCAACGGGCTATCGTGCGCCTAAAACAAATATCGTATGTAAAAGTTACGACCCTGGGAAGTTGATGTACTAACTTACCCAAACGGGGCCCACATGACTTTTGGCGCTTCATCTCCTCAGGTTAGGTTTTTGACATCCAGATCAATTTTCCTAAAACCAAAAAATCAAGGTGTGCTAGGCTTGACTCTTTAGCAGTCAAGAGTAAACTTCTAGCGCTAACAACAACCATGTCTGTGATCAAACCCTTACCATGATGAAACCCTTGGAATTCGATGGTAAATTCCTTGCAAAGGCGTGAAAGGTATGACTAGGATTAAACTCATTCTGACTTGCAAAATACACCCGTGGTGATAGTTTTCATATTAATTGAGTTAGCAAAGCCCTTGCAACCATAACATATATGAAACACCATAAATAATCTCAAAAACACACTTTAATTCTAGCCATAAAAGAAAATAAGAGAACAAATGGCAGCTATGTATACCTTTGAGAAAAATCACAATAAGGACAAAGGAATGAGCTTAGTAATAATAGGAGGAAAAATGGATATGTATTGGAGGGAAAAAGGGAGTGTTTCTATAGAAAAAAGATGTCAAAATAACATTCCATCACATGTGAAATGTCAAAGTGCTAGTCAACCTATTGTCACCTCCCCCAAGATAAGCATACATGAACAATTGACTGTCCAATGTGAGACCGTGTTATCAACTATCTAAGCCAACAGATGATAGTCCATCAACATCATGTCCCTCCTATTAGTATAAAAACTGTTCTTGTTTCATCGTAGACAATATCTAAATATTGTCACCCAACCATAGGCGCATATTCCACCCACAAGCACCTTAACCTTGACAGACGGAATAATTTCTGAAGAAAACCCTAGAACCAATAGCCAACCAAGGTAGTGTACCTCTCTCCATAGGTAGCGTACCAAGAAAAAGGTCCAAACCATAACCAAGCAAAAATTCCAACCAAAACGAAGTCACCACTGCAACAACTGCAACTCTCCTCCATTCATGCACACCACTAGTCCTTATGCAATTGTGAGAGTGGGTGTGTTAAATGAGCTCTAGCGCCCTCTTATTTATAGTCCTCGAAGTGACCTAACCAGGCCAACTTATACTTCTGGAGGATAATAATTTAATATAAATTATTATCTTGAGCCGACTCGTCTTCTAAGGTTATTTCCTAATCTTCTAGGGTTTCTCTTGCTTCTTGGAATATTCTAGACTCGTCAAAATTTACATGTAGAGGTTAATACATCCCACAACTACCATAATATCAACACTCCATCCTAGCTAGGGAGGTATTAAAGGAAATGGTCTTGAGCACAAACAAACCATTCAACCAGTAGAATCATCATAGCCACACATGTTATCTCATGATCAAATCATAAGCACCATCATCACTATCTAACTAGATAGTCTCCATGGCAATTAGGACAATGGAATCCAATAGAACACAACTGTGTCTATTCATAGTAGTATACAACTACTATCCAGTGGTACACAACCACTCCTAGTAGCACACTGCTACTAACCATTGATACACAATCACTACCAGTGGATCACATCCACCACAGTAGCATACAACTGCTGTCCAGAGACATATAGTCTCTACAACAATCATATCATCTAATATCGACCTTCATAAACAATATCATGATACAAATTGAGTCATCTCAGATATTCTTCCACTCACATCCGTGAGATCTGGAAGAGCATCTTCCCTTTGAAATTTAAACATTAGCCATGGGATGTCTAGACTATTCTTCTCAAGCATAGAAGAATAACTATCCTTGATTGCTAAACTTGAACCATTCAACCTAACTGGGCCATTCTTCTGGAACTATTTATAGTGCAACTTGGAGAGAATGAGTCTGCCCTAGGGAATGGTTGTCTCTAATTGCTGAACTTGGACCATTCTTCCAGAACTATTCATAGTGCAACTCAAAGAGAATGAGTATGCCCTAGGGAATGACTGTCCAGACCATTTCCTACGAAAATGACTGTCCTGCACCAACCTCCTACATCAAACCATTCTTCAAAACTTCTCACAAACGTGAACTTTGAAAGAATGACTACCCAAAGAGGTAGACCATTCTTCTTGACCACTTCTCAGAGTGACCACCAAGGAGAATGACTGTCCTAGACCAGTCCCCCACACTGGCCACAAGGGGAATTGTTGTATATGGTACATCAACAATCTTTTTGACCATGATTGTCCGTTCTGGACCATTTTATGAACTAGAAAATGACTGTCCATTAACAATCTTGGATCACTTTCTGGATGGGAAAGTGATTGTTCATTAAAAATATTGGACCACTTTTTGGACTGGAAAGTGACTGCCCATCCTGGACCATTTTCCAAACTAGAAAATGACTGTCCATATATCAATAACATATCAGTGCTCCCTCCCAACCTGGGGAGTAATCACTTCCCTTTCCAATAAGGAAGTCATCTCAATGAGTCCCATCTTGTCCCTTAAGTACACAAACTTTTCATCTTGGATAGAGGCTTTACCAAAATATCTGTTATCTTCTCATCAGTGGAGATATACTAGAGAACCACTTCTCCCCTTTAGACTTTATCACGAAGAACATAATACTTGATCTCAATGTGATTCGACTTGTCATGGATCACCGGGTTCTCTGAGAGCTTCACACAACTATGGTTATCACAATATATCACGGTCGAATCCAACACCTGATCAAACAATCCATAAACCAACTTACGGAGCCACACTTCTTCCTTAAAAGCATCACAAGTTGAAATATACTTTGCTTCTACAGTGCCGAGTGAAACAAACTTCTGTTTCCTGCAGGCCCATGATATTGTGGCAAAGCTCAAACTGAAACATATCAAAGAAGCACTTCTTCTTTCATCTACACTCCTTGCCTAGTCTGAATCGATAAATCCATGTAGATGTATATCATAACTCAAACGTCCCATGAAGATAGTTCAAGGCATGCTTTTGCAATTATTCAATTCTCATGGCTAGGTTCCACCTGGAACTAGCTCAACATGTTCACATCAAAGAAAATGTATGACCTAGTATTCATTGAATACATCAAGAAGCCAATCAACTACTGGTACAAGGATGCGTCTACTGGATCAAAGTCTCTCAATTTCTTCAGATCTGTCATCATGGGAGTTTTCCCATGGATTTGCAATCCATCATCCCAAACTTCTGAAGAACCATTTCGATACACTTCCTTTGTCATATAAAGTTTTCACCATGCTTTTGTTGTACATGAGAGGCTCTGCACCAAGTTTCTTGAATCCATACAAGGTCTTCTTCCATCTACATACATGGATCTCTTTATGGTATACCTCAAAACCTCGTGGTTTCTCTACATATGCTTCTTCTTCAGTTACTCCATTGAGAAGAGTAGTCTTTACATCAATCTAATGTAAAATCCAACCCATGTATACTGCAAGAGATATAATGCCTCAGATAGAGGTATATCTAGTTTATTGGAACAAGTTGTCATTACAGTCTTCTCCCTCCTTCTGGGAGAACCCTCTAGTTCCGAATCTCACCTTGTATCTATGAATGTTTCGATTCATAAGTCTTTTTAACAATTTCTTACATACATTGTTCTTCATCACAACTTCCTTCCATTCCTTCTACTTGACTGCTTCTAGTGGGTTCAAATCATGCTGGTAGTCTTATGATTTTTGGTATACTAACTAGTTCAATTTTGGTTGTTTTGGTTTTTCTTTCTTTCATGTTCTTTCTCATGTTCCTCTTCAACTTTGGGGTCCATAGAGTCTTATATAGATTCCATTCCCTTCCTTCCTGAAGATTCCAACTTCTTCCTTTCGTCATAGGAATGTAGATGTACAACCAAGGATACTAAAAGCTTCCTTTTGAAGAAGACTTCTTCTAGAGTCATGTTGAACACGTGCTGCTTATCATGGCTACTAATTCCATGAAGAACATGAACATGTACTTCATAGTCTTCACATTTTTTTTTAATGGATCAAATCATTGAGGATCAACTCCCTCCTAATCCCAACTTCATGCCTAAATGAGCAATATGAAATCTCTTCTTTTGGAATTTTCCTATCAGTTCCCTCCATCCGAGAGAGTCCATGATTTCGTCTGCATCCTTCTTGCTTTCTGTAGAGTGTCATAAGTCTATTCTAGTTTCCTCTTGATTACTGACTTCTTTTTGGTCCGACTCCTTCCGAGTGTCTTTAATTTTGGTTATGATTGCAACCCATATGGAATTTCTTACTTATATTATATCTTCCATAGGAATTTTCACCAAAGGTTGTCAACATACTTCATCCTTTTTCAAATACATTACTAGTAGTCATTGTAATGAGAATTCTTATCTTGTTATTATTCCATAGGTGTTGTTTAATTAACACTGACCATCTTATCTTCCAAGAAATAGATACACATGATATGTACAAGAACTATGTAAACATGGTATGTACAAGGACTATGTTACAAAAGGATATTGTTACCTTGACTAGTAGAAAAAGTCCGCTTCATCCTGCTTGACTTTCTTTGAGGGTTCCTTTTCTTTGGCAATTGTTGCTTCATGTGTTTCCTTCCTTTTCTTTAACTTAGGACACTGGTTCATGTAGTGACCATATTTTCGACTATTGAAGCATTGTATTTTTGACATATCCTTTTCTTGATTTGGTTTCTTACTTGAGCCAAACTTCTTCTTATTCTTGAATTTCTTGAACTTTGTTGTGTAGGCTTGATCATCATCTTTCTTTTGGGATTTCTCTTTTGTGCTAATCCTTGATTCTTCTTAAGAAAAACAAGTTCAAAGTTCTTCAAATGTGGGATACTCGGTTCTTGTGTTCATGCTTGTGGAAAATGCATCCCATGTCTTGGGAAGGCCATTAAGTACTATATTTACTAGTTCCTTTTTTGGAATGATTTCCTCAATAGATTGTAGTCGTTCTCTTAACTAAGAGATTATTACAAAGTATGATGTTATGATGTCATCATTATTCATTTTCATGTCACGGATCTCATTCTTTAGACTCATCACTTGTCCAATATTTCTGACTCAAAAGAGGTTAGTTAACACATCACACATCTTCTTAGATGAGTTAAGATGAGAAATGTAGGGTGTTGGAGCCGCCTTTGTTTTTTCTAGCCCGTCTCAAATTTCATGTCTTAATGCTCGAAATTGAAAGATGGTTTTCGTATTTTCCATCTGTAGTTTCAAAATCTCAGAAGTCTTATCATGCAAGCAACGATAATTATTGTACTCTCGAGGCGAGTCCTACTTTTCGTCGAAATTTTCCCCCCTTTATTCTACCTCAGGATTTCATATGTTGGATGCTATAGATCACGTAGTTCACAAGTCATGAGCAACGAAATGGCGAAATCGCTTTAAAATTTTACCCAGGGCACTAACGAGAGTAAAATTTCCCTAAATCATGATTAAACATCATCGGGTTTTCGCGCCTCGGCGTTCACTAAATCCAAAAGTCTTATTGTCGTAACCCCAATAGCCGAAACCATGAAATACTTATTTTAGTAATCCGTGTCAAGGTTAAAGGTAAAAGCTAAGCCATGGTTAATTTCTATTGACAATTCACCACTCGACGTTTTCTCTTTAAAAAGATACACTGTCTAAGCCTCGAATCGCGAAGTCACGATAAATATATGAACATAATTAATTAAACACTTAATCCGAGTTTATCTTCCCTTTTAATTAAAACGTATTATCGTGATCTCGCGGTTTCGCAGCTCGACATGCAAACTTCTCAGAAACTTACCTTCGAAGCTCCGAGTCGCGATATGGAGAATATGAATAATTACATAATTAATTAAGTGCCTAATCACAATTATGTTTTTATTAACCAAAATCAATCATCGCAATTTCGGGGGTTAGAGGTTCAAAGGGTTAAAGCAAAAATTCCCGGTACAATGAGCATCGAAAGGTTAATTAACTTTGGTAAAACCGGATTAATTAAGCTAAATCAATATCTCCCGTGTTTTGATGCTTGCACAGTTTACAAAGCAGTCTTAATTCTTCCTTACGCCAACTGACATTTCGAACCGTGAAAATTTATGGCATTAATTAGAAATAAGGAGAATCGACAAATAAAGACTGGATTTTTATTGCTAAATTTATTCCTAAACATGATTTGACAGATCTGTTCTAAAAAGTACTGAGTTTTTGAATATATAAGCTGTTATTCGTTATAACAAGTTCGTTTCTATATTACGCAGAGCACACCTTCTCAGCGAGCTAACTTCTGTATGTATACATATTTTTATCGCAGAAGAGCTAAAGCAGGATCTCCAGTCATGGCCCCGCAAAAAACATCTAAAGCCAGGGTCGAGGTTGCAGGACAGGGTTCGGACAACGTCACTGATACTTCACCTCGAAGTGTCGACTTTGTCCCGAACTGGTCATTCATTTCTGATGTTCTGCAGGCCAAATTAGTGGATTATTCCGATGATTCCAGCGACAATGAAAAATATGACATAACCACCAAATATAAGATCGTCATTCAATTGGGAATGCATAAAGTAGCGGTTAGGCCACGATTTCTCTCCTATTATGATATGGTCTGATGGGCATTAGACCATGTGGACATACCGACCAGAACCATCATGAATGAGAAGAAGGTCACCATCGGGACTTTCAGACCTGAACATCTGCAAGCTATGTACAAGTTGCCCACAACATCCGACCTTACATATGATGCCGAATTCTTGAAAGAGTTTAATCAGAAGGAATGTGTGTAGTATGACAATACCATGTCTAGCTTAATAAGAGATTGGGTTTCGCACCCTGCGAAGTTTAGGGCAGACAGTCATGGTATATATTCAATAGCTTCCTTGGAACCACAGTTCAAGTATGTAGCTATGATGACATGCAGATTATATGGGAGAGAGGACACCTCACATTTCTTTCTTCAATGGGTGCCTCTAATACATTGAGTTGCCGAAGGCTGTTCCTTCGACTGGGCAAAAATGCTATCTGATAGCTTGACCAGTCGGGTTACAGAGTATCGGGCGCAGAGAGAGAGTGGAAAGATTTCTTCATTTTTTATGTCTGCATACATTATGGACGCCGTGTGATTTCTAACACCATTTCCCTTAATGAGCTGGAGTTGGACTCCAGCAGAGGACGAGCCCATCCACGTCTATCATTCAAAATTGTGGGAAAAAAAAGTGATAGATTTCGTATATGAAATCTTCAACTGGGTGATGGTACCGTTGCATGTCACTATTTTCGGCCACCCGCCACCCAGGATCTCGGACAGTATAGTGACGAATTTGAACAGCATAGATGACTGGTATGTGGAAGCCAAATTCTCATATCTCAGAGTTTTCAGGGCTTTTGTTCCCCCGTATGCATTGCCATTATTCATTCCCGACAAGCTGGCTTGTCGTGAGGTTGCTAGACAAACAATAATTGGTGGTATAAGCAAGGAGCTTAAGGGATACTCAAAAAAGGTATGGCCACCTTTTCATGTTCAGTTAAATTCATATTCTTTATTAGATTTCGGGCATGCTAAAGCTGAGGCAGCAGCGCTGGAAGACCTAAAGTTGGTCCTTATTGAATTCAAGAAGCACAATCCACAAAGGGTCGTGAGTAATCATTTGGCCAGTTGCGGATTCAAGAGATTTGAACACGAAAATTCACCCTCAGATGACATTTTCTGAGGCGCAAGATCTTATGCCGAGATTTTAGCTTGGATACAAACCTTGGCACCTCAAGAGAGGGACGATGTTCTGAAATTCCAAGAACATTGACGCAGTTGTCTTCCCGCAGTATTACAGGGTGAGAATCTGAGTACAACGGAGGTGAAACAAAAAGATGCCAAAGGCTCCAAGGATGCGACTCCCGGTCAAGAAAAACACTAGGATGGGGGAGAGCAAACTAAGAGTTCGAAAGCATAGATAAAGATTCCCGACCCGCCGAAGAAGCAGACTCTGGTTACTACTCCGGGACAATCAACGAAGCAAATCGGAGATCCTATCGTATCAGTTACTCCCTTGCAGTCAACTCAGGGGAATATTGACGCAGGGTGGATCTTAAATGAAGAATTGAGGCCTATAAGGGTGGAAGAGCTCCCTCCAAATGAGTTCTTCTTCGATAAGAAGAGAAAGGCAGTGGTAAAGAGAGAATTCTATCATGAAGGGGAATCGACAGTCAAGAAATACAAATTTATGACTGATGGGAAGGAAAAGAAGAATGAACAGTTCGCAACGAAAATAACTGGGACATTAGGGGCATATGCCACAACGAACCAATTTTCAGTCGGGGTTTTGAAAAACCAGCTGAAGCGAAAAAATCGCCTCATCAAAACCCTAGAAGCCAGACTAGCCACAATAGCGGAGGTTGCCAAAGACCAGGCTAGTGTGGGAATAGAGAAAGCAAGGTTGGCCGATAAAAGTGAGATAGAGCTGCTCAAGACTACGCTCGAACAAGCACAAATGGTGGTTCAGAATGGTCAGATGCAAACGGGCCAGCAAAAATATTTGATCGAACAACTACAGGCTAGAGTGGAAATCACCGAAAGTAAAGTGATAAATATCGGGATGTTCCAGTCCCAGGCGATGGAGTTTCGGAGCAGAGTCTCTGCGGCCCAACGAAATTTACTCGCCAAGGTAGAGGTGATTCGAGACAACTGCTTGCTGGTTAATCAGGTTTTGGAGAATTTATCCGCTAGAGAAAGAGAAGCTAGAGCAGCATGAGTCACATTTCAAGAGGCTGTGATAGCTACCAACAATAGGGATTCGGGAAATACTCCCAGGTTTACCATTTCGGAGCAGACTAGAGGAAACATTCTATTAAAAGAATGGGGGCATAGCATCTCAGAAGGTAAGCTGCAAGCCAAAAGGGTAACGAATTCCTTAGAAGAGGCCTTTAGTTCTATAGATGGTAATTTGCTAGGCATTGATAGCAGAGGTAATGTTGAGGCATTGATTCAAATGAATATGGCAAAAATCTCGCTTGATTTAAATGAAAAAGAGGAAAGAGATTCAACCGAGATCTCACAAGTGACTATGACAGACATAGTCCAAATAGATAAATGTATGATTAAACCAAGTGCGCAATTATGGATTATCGACATCATAGACAGACAGATGGAAGACAGGCTGCCACAATTAGCCCGAGATTGTTACTCTTTTGAAGCCAATTGTCAAGCAGAACTGTCAAGGCTGATATCTCGGCTGGTTGAAATATGTGTCACCTGTACCGAGCACGCGCGAGGACAAGCTTCTGGCACCAAATAAAGACAAAGAAGAAGAAATGGAGTGATTGCTCTCCTCCCTATCATAACTGAAAATTTTGCAACGATTGAGATTCCATCTTATTGTAAAACTGTATAAATATACCATAGAAAGAAATAAAAGAGGTTGGACCTTTTTGTGTCGATTGTAACATAGGTTTTACATTTTGAGAGTTAATATAAAGCAAATCTGAAGATTCTCAATTCCATCACGATTGTGTTATGAGTTTGTTTTCTTGTATCTCATATTTCGTTTCATTTCATATTCGTATCTGATGAATGCTTCGCTATAATTTAGTAGAACCTCTAATATAGTGAATGAATTTTGGTTTTCTATATTGTTTACTGTTTTTCCTCTGTACCAGCTATCAGCGGGTATAAGACCAGTCAACACTTTCAGAATTCTATATATATTTTATGCTTCATCGGGTTATTTCTTCATATTTTTTCTTCTTCTGTTTATATGTGAGATTCCCCCTTGATAGGAGCCTTACTAGATAGACAGTTATATGTTTTCTCCCACCTCATACATTTTATTAAAATATAACCCAGTTACGGGAAAGAGCCTTTGATTTGCATTCCTTTTTCATTCCTGAAACCGTAAACTCTCTTTTATTCGACTGAATTGAGACAGCACTCAAACTCCCTTTGAGGTTTTCTTATTTTACTGTTCCTCCATGACTGTCCCTGTACCAACACAACCCAACATCGAACCCGGATTATCAAATCAAACACACATTGCCCTAAACCTTTTCGATACTATTCTTAAAACAACCACTACCCGGGTTGAACTCGAACGTTCATGGGCAGCGATTGAACAGGATATAAACATCCAGGAATAGTTGGAAGCTAGACAACACCAACACAGAAATCTTCCCTAGTTTCCCCTGCCGAAGGTTGACGTTTCTCTCTTCTCTACCCTTTACCCACTTTCGGATGCCTAGACACTGTACTTCTAAGCCTTAAGTACAGACTCTGGAACAACATAGGGTATCAAATGGTCCTTTACATAGTCTTCTATGATGCTCATAGCATTGATGTAATTTTCCTTGAACTTCTCCATAACTGCATCGTTTTGAGGTTCATTCTCTTTTCCTACTTCAAACTATGGTTCCAAGATTTTTCTTTTCACGATATCCAACATTTTATTCTTGGAAAGGATGAGGTCAATCCTTGTCTTCCATGCTCTGAAGTTAGAAGCCTCTTCTAACTTGTTTTCTGACTTCGCAGAGTAAGTCATGACTATTTTGACTTGGTCTTGAATTTGACCAAAACATCAAACTTGATGCCTTGGCTTGCTGAGAAAACTAGGAGGTGTGCTAGGCTAGGGCACACTAGGTTATCCAGGAATTAGGTCAAGCGCTTCATTGATACAACAAAAATTTGACTGCAACTGCAACTACAACTGAGCAAATCCTCCCAATCTATCTTCCAGTGGTTAGATTGTTTGAAGATAGTGTGGGCCCATAACCTATTAGTATAAAATGTGTGGTCATTTCACCATAGACAATATCTCAATATTGTTACCCAACCATAGGCACAAATGCCACTCCCAAGCACCTTAACCTTAATAGAAAGAATAATTCCGGAAGCAAACCCTAGAACCAATAGCCAACCAAGGTAGCGTACCTCTCTCTAGAGCTATCGTACCAAGAAGAAGGTTCAAACCATAACCAAGCAGAAATTCCAATCAAGACCAAGTCACCACTACAACAGCTGCAACTCTCCTCCAATCATGCACACCACTATTCCTTATGCAATTGTGAGAGTGAGTGTGCCAAATGAGCTCTAGTGCCCTCTTATTTATAGTCCTCCAAGTGACCTAATTGGGTCGACTTCTACTTCTGGAGGATAATAATTTAATATAAATTATTATATTGAGCCGACTTGTCTTCTAAGGTTATTTCCTAACCTTCTAGGGTTTCTCTTGCTTCTCGAAATATTGTAGACTCATCAAAGGTTACATGTAGAGGTTAATACCTCCCACAACTACCATAATATCAACACCTCCTTCATCGGGTGTTCACGTATCTTCGATGCACTTATCAACACTGCTTCCTTGCCATAAACATCACACATGATATATCACATTTCCAAGCCACGTTGTCCTCTATTGAAGCCTACTATGAAACACCTCTTCGATTATCCATCCTACTCGACAATACATCCTTGTTCTTTCTAGCTTATGCGCTAGTACATCGTACTAATTGTCTCATGAATCATTGTGAATTAGTCACCAAGACTACCAAAACATATGAACTCACTGTGCAACTTCCTAATTATGCTCGACATGCCCTCCATCATGCCATTGCCAATGGCATCTCAAGTTGGGTCTCCTTACACAATCTCTATTCCATTGTATTTTAAGCATGTGGTGGATACTTCTCATACAATAAGCAATAAGTTGGAGCCTATCCTTGCACAACTTGAGTAAATTATGCTTATATTATAAATCTTAAATCATGACTTTAGATTCCATGAAAGTAAATAATGTTTCAATCAAGAGAATGGGTTATGGAGTGTTTCATTTGATTTTAAAATTGTAAGCAGTAAAATGTTTTATATTTGGTCAATTTTATTTGAAGTCCCACTAGAATGTTGCAAGGCTAGACTTACCATATTTCTTTTTCGGGGAAAAATTTGTAGGGAAAACCAAGGGATGTTCCTCACATTTGATGGCCTCTTTAGTAAACCTATTAGCATAGACTAGTATGCATCACAAAGGGGATTCAAATAGGGCACATGTTTTCGTAGAACTAGTCAAATATCTAACAACAATGGAGACAACCGATTGAACTAACTCCTTGGATTGGCTAGAGTTACTATATAGAATCATCAGACTAAGTTGAGTGTTAAAAATGTTGTTATTTTCTTCTCTTACTCCCCAAACTCAACATTCACATTTATGTGCCAATAAATCAAAATAAAAATCAATTTGAATGTGAGCCTTTTTAAGGTAAGCAACTTCCATCCATTCAATGTGCTTCCCAAAGTTTGAATATCCTTTCTAGTTTTAAACAAACAAAAAACCCAAAGCCCCAAGTAGGTTATAGTATAAGAAGTGGATAAATTTTGTGCTTAGGCGTATTTTGATGGGGCAAATCAGGGTGATCCTCATTCCCTTGGGACATGTGGTGTTATTTACTTGAGAGACAATCACATTCTCAGATGTTGAAGGATAGACTGGAAAGAGGTTTGAATAATTATGTTGAATTGATGGCCTTGAAATTAATTTTCATGTTTGCGCCAAGAGGCACATTCTACAGTCCAATATTAGGTCGATGTGTCATTCCGCGCTTAAATTCAATGTGGAGCTCACACGTGTCACTCTTAAATAGTAAAAAAAAAATTAAGTAAATGAAAATTTTCACCTCGAGAGATTTGATCCCTCTCGATGCTTGGTAGAACTAGAGTTAAGATGGGTTTATACTGGTAGTAGTTGGAAAAGGTGTTCAAAAGGCTCAAATTGTTAGTGATTCCATGTTAGTTACCAATTGGATGAGAGGGGATAGTGCCTTGTAGTCGTTTTCTATGTTACATCCTATATAGAGGAAATCAAATTCATTTTAGCTAATTTTAATCATATATCATTTCTTCATGTCTTAAGGAAAATGAATGACATGGATAATGAACTCTCAAAAGATGGAATATTATTAGGTTTTGGTCATTGGCATATATGGGAGTATGAGGATGGTCAATGCTCATCGTATGATCATCTTCTTTTCTTTTGATATGGTATGTCAAGAATATGTTTATGTGTTTGTAGATATTTAGTCTTTTTTAAGGATTATTGAAGTTATTTTTGTTGATGGTTTATCTTATGAAAATGGATAGGAGCTCTACTATGTATTTCAATACGATGATGATGATTAACGTTCATTGAGATGAATTGGTCTATCACACCTTAGGAAGGGAAGTGATTAATTTGATTTCTTTAAAATTGTATTTCTATGCTCAAATATCATTGAGAGAAGCGTTCCAAGATCACCATAGTTTTGATGACTTAGGAGGTTAGGAAAGTTTTTTTTTTTTTTTGACAAAAACGGTTATGTTGCATTAATCGACATTCTGGCCAGCCAGAATCTGAAAGTTACAAGTCCGAAGAAGGTTGGTGACCTCTAACAGTGCTGCCAACCTTCTTGTGAATGTCTTGGGAGACCAAACCCCTCTGCTCCTTGAACTAATTCGAGAATATGACAAAGTGTGCGTACAAGAGTAAATTCTCACAAACTGTGAGCATAG
>ML780292.1:16126-30711 GCA_009831015.1 Picea engelmannii | reverse complement strand
GCCAACCATCTCATTTTCAAATTTGTAATAACTGTTGTAAGGCCGAAGAGTCGCACAGATGCCTTTGTGCATGTAGTAGACAGGGTCGCCTTTAATGGCTGGAAGGTTGATGGGGATCTAGATCTGATTCGAATTAGATGACCCATTGAATGTAATTCATTGTAATTTATGAAAGTAGGTAGCTTGGAGGGAAGAGCTCGAGGAGCCCCCTTTTGGTAAAAATATCTTTGTATCTAGATGAGTTAGTTCTGTGGGAAGCATATAGGAAAAATTAGAGAGGGGAAGAGAGGAGAACCGAGACTCTGTTGCAGTCTGAGCTCATACCCATTGTAAACAAATATCCTGAGATAATACAAAGCAGTTTTTCTTGCATATTTGTTTCTATGTGTTTATGTGTCTTTCATGAATGCTATGTATGTGTTCATTATATGTTGTAGATGTATGTTAGTTTACATTTGTAGGGATAGACAAAGTTTACTGTTTGTTGAGTTTCTTTGATTTTAGTCTGGATTCTTTGTGGATTCATGCAAGAGGTTGCATGACAGAGTGTTGAGGACTTTGTAAGGCTATTCTAGAGTGCACATTTGGATTCTATGGAATGTAGACAAATAAATTCCAAAAGGGCATGAATCATTAACTCTAGGGAGAAGCCTCAAGGTTGCTGAATACCTTGGAGGTAAGACTGTGCAGAGGAGGCACAGAGAGAAGACAAAATCACTGTGAATTCTGTGAAGCTCTGCTAGGAGGGTGTCGAGTGAATGCACGAGTTCACCTAAGAGAACTCTCTGTCATGTTCGAGGAGAGGAGTATCAAAGGGAGATACTCGCAGAGCTGTGGAACGCTCTCTAACTCAGCAAGGAGTGCTTGAGCGCGAGATTTCCAGGAGGGCATCAAATTCCCCTTTGAAGGGAAATACAAGGGTCGAGTTCCTTAGAGATTCGAGTAGGAAAAGCTGAGGATGGATAACACAGTTGTGTGTAGGAATCCTGCAAGGAGTGCAGAGGTAGAGAAACCTTTTCAAGGTTTCAGAGTGAGTGAAGATCAGGAGGAACAATGCCTTTGTGCACAGAGCATTAGCAGAAAGGAGCAGAAGGTCAAGAAACCTTTGAGGTTTCTGAGTTGACAAAGCTCAGGAGGGGAAGCATTTCCATAACGTAGACGAGACCCAAAGGAACCAGGATCGCAAGAGAAGCGTCGAAGGCCGAGACCTTCAAGTGTTAGAAAATATTCCAAGTCAGGAAGAAATCGCAAGCTCAGGAGGAAGGAGAAAAACTACCGTTAGATTAGCGGGAGACACAAGATCTGGACCGTTGAATTTCATGTCCAGATGCACAGAAGAGCACGCAAGGAGGAAACAAGTCTGAACCATCAGATCTGAGCGCATAGACTGATAGTCGTTGGATTCGGGAGAAGGTGCACGAGGTTTAACCCTCGTATACGAAGAGGAGAGAAGGGAAGTCCTGAAATAATTAGGACCGTCCATTTGCGGAGGGCACATGGCGGAGATGCAGAAGCCATCAGGGTTTCATAACTAGGTGCACAAGAGTTGCGAATGAACAGTGGAGCACTTCTAAGAGAGAGTTCCAAAATCACAAGAGCCATCAGATCATGATAAGTTGCGAGGAGGATAAGGTGAAGGTTCCAACCGTCGGATCTAGAACGATGCGTGGCAGAGATCTGGAAGCCATCGAGGATTTGGTTATCGGGGATTTGGAGGTGAAGACCCCGCCAAAATCTTGAAAGATAGAAGACCGAGATTTAATCTTGGCTGTTGATCGTGGCTTACCCCACACTGTTGGATCATTTCGTGAATTTGGGGTTCGTGAGTTTGGAGGACAAGCCAAATTCTTGGTCTCTCCAAGTCCCGAGTCGTGAAATGCCGAGCACTGAGGACTCGTGCAGACATGTGGCACATCCTGTAAGTGGAGACCACGTGGTTGACAGGTGGTGCAAACATACAACGCGCAGAAAAAGGTCGAAGTGGGTGACAGGTGGCGTACACGCGTCACTATGGAGGAGTCAACACCCTGTTGACTTATCGCGTTTCGGGGATTCGCAAGGGAGGAGCCCGAGCGTTCAACACTCCAACTCGTGAAGTTGTGAGTTGCGAGAGGTGTTAGAGTTAAGCTCTAGCCGACGGTCACTTGTAAAGGTGCTAACGAGGAGGAGCCATACCCATATCGCATCTCGGGTATTGAAGATTTGGAGCCGGGAAATTGAACGTCAAGAGTCCCGATAATGCGAAACGCGACGCGCTCAAAGGGATTGGCCCTAGGTCACAGGATGGTGGTCACGTGGAGGGAGATCATGCCTGGTGTTGTTCGCATGAATTGAGTTCACATTTGGACCTGTGGATTTGTTTATTGAAGGTTCCAGCAGGGAACTAAAGAGCCATTTTGGCTCATCAAGAATAGAAGAACGTTCCTTAAACCGAGAGGTCAGCAAACCCTGCCGAGGTAGAGGTAGGGGGTCTACATCAAAGTGGTATCAGAGCCACTTTATGTCTATATATTTTAGGAAGAGGGAGGCAGAGTAAATAAGAGACAGTTTGATACCATCAGGTGGTATCAAGAGCTGAAGAGTGTTGATGCTCTGTGTGGAAAGATTGTTGCAGGACACAACAACAAATGGTATAGTTGGGTGGACTGTAGGAGATGGAAGTGATCTCAATCGCAGAGTGACAACAACAGACTTTCCAGGAGGACAGATAGGAGGATGAATATGGTTATTGAAATCCATAGGAATGGTCAAGGCAAGGACCACCAGCAGAAGGGAAAATCTGAAATGGACAAAGAACTCACTGAGGTGAGGGCGAGATTCGAACAACTTGCATTGAAGATGCAGTAGGATGCAAGAACACATTGGGTATACGAATGGACCATAAGGAGGAAGGTGAAATGGCCGATTCAAATATTTTTGGCCAAAGGACAATGAAATCTGTTGAGAAGGTGGCTGAGATATGCTGAAAGCCTCAGAGACACAGAGGAAGTAGTTCACATCTGTGAGCTAGAAGCTGGGAGAACTCTCAGTGATGATGAGGAGAAGAGATCACTGGAAGATCTCAGAGACTGCCAGGTGAGCAACAAGGAACTTTCAAGTTGCTAGGTGGGCAATGAGATGGGATCACTAGGGGATCTCATAGACTACCAGGTGGGCAGAGAAGAAATCCCATATTGCCAAGTGGGCAAGGGAGAGAAGATGAGCGTAGAGGTGAGTTCATATCAACAAGGAGTGTTGATGGAGATGGAATCATTGGAGGATCTCATAGACCGCCATGAGGGTAGAGAAGAAATCCCATGTTTCCAGGTGGGCAAGGGAGAGTAGATAGGACTGTTTAACAGTCTCATGAACTCAGAGGTGAGTTCAGATCAACTGACAGAAAAGGATCAGATGAATCTTCTAATTATTGGAGGAATTTAGATATTCCTACCAAGCATCCAAGACGAGGCTAGGGAAGATGTTGCGGGCACAAAAACAGAAGGAAAACCAACAGAGATTGTCAAAGAGAAAGAAGAAATGGAGTGGACGTCAAAATCTGCCCCATTAGAAGAGGAGCACGTAGATGAGTTGCTCACCCTGTGGGAGATGGAATTGAGGATGTTGGAGGATTGGTTATACCATCTAGAACCAAAACATGGCTGCAAGGAGACAATCATGATGTTAACAGAGGAGCATTAAGAGGAATTGCTCAGAAATTTTAGCCAAGAGATGAACAGATGGTGACTGCAGCGTTGAGGTCTGCAACAGAAGGTGAAGAAAAACTCCAGTTTGGGGAGCAGCTGGAGGAGGCTGGAGTTGAACCAACTCAAGGAGAAATGGCAGAGACAAAACTGTCAAAGGAAGAAGCTGAGCAACAACTCAGTGGCGAGACTGCGAAACTAATTTTTTTAGCAAAGTGGCAAGTTAAGGCCACAAAAGGTGAAGAAAATCACAAGAGGGATCGAGTAGATTTACCCACTGATGAGGAAGAAGTGCAGCCGAGGAGACTGCATAAAGAGAGCCAACCAATGGAGCAGCTGGATGAGGTAATTGAGGGAATCAGAAAGCTGATGTTGAGGTCAGAAGTAGAATCTTCCAGCAAGGAGAAGTTTAGTTGAAGGAAGCCCGCCATAGCAGTAGGGAAGCATCAGCAAGGAAATGGAGCGGATGGACAGCTCCAGAGAACTATTTGGGATCTAGGTGGATTTCAAAAACATAGCTGGGAAGCTCATGAGAAGGAGCTCATGAATTTTTCACAGTAGTGGAGTATGATGCAGGAGCATCACTCCTATCCAAAAATGCACCAGCTAGGCGACACATCCAACACGCATTCAATAGAGGCAAGAGGCACCAGCCCTCTCATTTTCAAATTTGTAATAACTATTGTAAGGACGAAGAGCCACACATATGCCTTTGTGCATGTAGTAGATAGGGTCACCTTTAATGGCTGACAGGTTGATGGGGATCTAGATCCGATTCGGATTAGATGGCCCATTGAATGTAATTCATTGTAATTTATGAAAGTAGGTAGCTTGGAGGGAAGAGCTCAAGGAGCCCCCTTTTGGTAAAAAGATCTTTGTATCTAGATGAGTTAGTTATGTGGGAAGCAAACAGGAAAAATTAGAGAGGGGAAGAGAGGAGAACCGAGACTCTATTGCAGTCTAAGCTCATACCCATTGTAAACATATATCCTGAGATAATACAAAGCATTTTTTCCTGCATATTTGTTTCTATGTGTTTATGTGTCTTTCATGAATGCTATGTATGTGTTCATTATATTTTGTAGACGTATGTTAGTTTACATTTGTAGGGATAAAAACAGTTTACTGTCTGTTGAGTTTCTTTGATTTTAGTCTGGATTCTTTGTGGCTTCATGCAAGAGGTTGCATGAAAGAATACTGAGGACTTCGTAAGGCTGTGCCAGAGTGCACATCTGGATTCTGTGGAATTCAGACAAAGAAATTCCAAGAGGTCACACCAATTGAATCATTAACTCAAGGGAGAAGCCTCAAGGTTGCTAAATACCTTGGAGGTAAGACTGTGCAGAGGAGGGCACAGAGAGAAGATACAATCACTGTGAATTATGTGAAGCTCTGCCAGGAGGGTGTTGAGTGAATGCACGAGTGCACTCAAGAGAACTCTCTATCACGTTCAAGGAGAGGAGTATCAAAGGGAGATACTCGTAGAGCTGTCGAACGCTCTGTAGCTCAACAAGGAGTGCTTGAGCGCGAGATTTCCAGGAGGGCATCAAATTCCTCTTTGAAGGGAAATACAAAGGCTGAGTTCCTTAGAGATTCGAGCAGGCAAAGCTCAGGATGGATAACACAATTGTGTGTAGGAATCATGAAAGGAGTGCAAAGGTAGAGAAACCTTTTAGAGGTTTCAGAGTGAGTGAAGCTCAGGAGGAACAATGCCTTTGCACACAGAGCAATAGAAAAAAGGATCAGAAGGTCAAGAAACCTTCGAGGTTTATGAGTTGACAAATCTTAGGAGGGGAAGCATTTCCATAATGCAGACGAGACCCAAAGGAACAGGGCTCGCAAGAGAAGCATCGAAGGCCAAGACCTTCAAGTGTTAGAAAATCTTCCAAGTCAGGAAGAAATCCCAAGCTTAGGAGGAAGGAGCACAACTACCGTTAGATCAACGAGAGACATGAGATCTGGACCGTTGAACTTCACGTCCATACACACAGAAGAGCATGCAAGGAGGAAACAAGTCTGAACCATCAAATATGAGTGCACAGACTGATAGCCATCAGATCCAGGAGAAGGTGCATGAGGTTTAACCCTCGTATATGAAGAGGAGAGAAGAGAAGTCCCGGAAGAATCAGGACCATCCATTTGCGGAGGGCATGTAGAGGTGATGCAAAAGCCATCAGGGTTTCGTAACTAGGTTCACAAGAGCTATGAATGAACGGTGGAGCACTTCCAAGAGAGAGTGTCGAAATAATGAGAGCCATCAGATCATGATAAGTTGCGAGGAGGATAAGGTGAAGGTTCAAGCCGTTGGATCTAGAATGATGCTGGTAGAGATATGGAAGCCACCGGGGATTTGAAGGTGAAGACCCCACCAAAATCCTAAAAGACAGAAGACCGAGATTTAATCTTGGCCATTGATCGTGGCTTACCCCACGCCGTTGGATCATTTAGTGAATTTGGGGTTCGTGAGTTTGGAGGACATGCCAAATTCTTGGTCGCTCCAAGTCTCGAGTCGCAAAGTGCCGTGCGCCGAGGACTCGTGCAGACAGGTGGCACATCCCGTAAGCGGAGACCACATGGTTGACAGGTGGTGAAAACATACAATGCGCAGAAAAAGGTCGAAGTGGGTGACAGGTGGCGTACATGCGTCACTATGGAGGAGTCAACACTCTGTTGACTTATCGTGTTTCGGGGATTCGCAAGGGAGGAGCCTAAGCATTCAACACTCCAATTCACGAAGTCACGAGTTGCAAGAGGTGCTAGAGTTAAGCTCTAGACAGCGGTCACTTGTAAAGGTGCTAATGAGGAGGAGCCATACTCGTATCACATCTCGGGTATCAGAGATTTGGAGTCGGGAAACTGAATGTCAGGAGTCTCGATAATGCGAAACGCGACATGCTCAAAAGGATTGGCCCTAGATCACAGGGTCATGGTCACATGGAGGGAGCTCATGCCTGGTGTTGTTCGCGTAGACTGAGTTCGCATTTGGACCTGTGGATTTGTTCGTTGAAGGTTCCAGCAGGGAACTAAAGAGCCATTTCAGCTCATCAAGAATAGAAGAACGATCCTTAGACCGAGAGTTCAGTAGACCTTGCCGAAGTAGAGGTAGGGGGTCTGCAACAAATATGTGTGAGGATTTGAAGGGATTATATTTTGTAATAATGGGAAATTATTTGAGAGAAAAGTGGATATGTAATTATGAGATGGTTATCTTGTTTTCAAATATCTCATGTATAAAAGAGAGTGCTCTCTCTTAATGAGGGAGTAGTCATTAGGAGGATAAAGTAATTAGTCATTTCTTGGATTAGATTCCTAACTTCATTATTTTGTCATTTGATCATTGTGATGTAATTGAGATTGATTTACTGTTAGTGTGAGCTCACATGTGTCGTCTTTTTGCTCTTCACATGTTGTATTGCTTTTCCTTCATGTAATTTTCCATTCATAGATTAATTTGATTTCAAAAATTTCATTTCAGTTGTGTGTTGTAGCAATTCAATTCCAAGTTGTGTGTTTCAACTTCCTGCATTAGATTAATGATTTACTTCTAGTTGTAGCTTCGACATTAGATTATGTTAAATTAGCTTCAATCCTGCATATACTTTGCATGTGCTTCGTAAGTCTACGAACCTTGGATTGACAAATTAAATAGTTGGGCAAGTACTACAACTCAATTAATACAAAATTAGTTCGGTCCAACGTAATGACTATCTTTCCCTTGTTACGATTGTTGTTCCCTTTGCAGGTAGTGTCTTTCATTTGAACGGAACAACTGCCATTCCTTTTGTTATGATTTTTGTTCCCTTCATAGGTGTTGCATCTCTAGAGGATGAGGTATTGAAAACGAAACGTAAGAACCTACGTAGGCAACAAGTAAAATTCTTGTGCCAATGCCTACCTTCAGCTGATTCATAGAGGTTATATTTTAGGACATATTTACAGCCTAACAACCATCTTACACCTCCACATAAGTTAACAATGTACAACAACTAAAAAACATCACCAAATACAATATTGGTGTCGGGCCCTTCTTTTTGATAAAATATGTTGCGCAAGTGATTAAGGAGACAACCCACCAAGCGAAGAGGGATGAGAAAGGAAACACACAACATAAAGACATTGGAACAAAACACAACATGAAGCCAACACATAATCATTTTTGAGACAATACAGTTACAACTAAATCAAGAAGAGAAGAGGGCCTATGAGTTCTCAAGAAAAGGAAGGAAACGATTGTATTCATCCTCTATTGTATTGTATTGCATTGTAATGGGTGGGTGTGTGAAAGATAGGAGAGAGGAACGAGAACCAAGAACTAGATCTCTACTCCAGAGATAGAATGTAATTAGTAACAAAGGGATTAGACTGATTACGATAAACTTTTGTATTATGTTGAGAAGTTCCTACTGATCTCTTCTCCGACAAGTTTGACTAATGTAAATCTATGAATGTATGTGGATCAAGACCTTTTGATATATGGAAAGATATTGATGATCAAATTTTGAAAGCTCCTGGTTTATAATACTTTATGTGTCTCTGAAATATCATTATGTCACTGTATGTTATGAATTACATGTCTTTATCACTTTTGGATTTTATGTACATCTTTGTTTCCGTGTATCAGTGTATGATGTGTTAAAGGATCTGAACTGAGTAATATATCATGCGTTAGAATAGTAACAATATAGATAGGTTATATATATGTCTAACATTCGTCTTACCCTTCCCTTAGTAATTTTGTCTTGATTGTGCTTAGAGTGATACTTCTTTCCTTTTGGAGAGATGAAAATTCCAACGCACTAGAGTACATTGGTACCCTTTTGTTGGTAACTTGAAGAGGACCCTCGTCTGACAGATTTTCACCCACAAAATGGTTCCATTGTCAGGATCATGATTCTACAAGGGAACCTGTAAAGAGAATGTTTCCATAGATCCAAAAGTCTGACGTTCGACAGTGGTAGGAACGTAAGTGTGATGTATTCATACTAAAGGAATCAGAGTTACAGAATATGAACTAGGACACCGCTAATGATTTTTTCTTTTGCTCAGAAAGATGAAGCAACCAATATGAGATTTTTTGGGTAGAATTCTCGAAAAAGTTGTTCCATTGGGTAGATCTCCTACAAGAAGCACCATAGTTTAAAGAACAGGTTAAATAAATTGGTTCTTGGGATACAAAGAGGCTAGAATAGCTTCACCAACTGGATCATCAGATTAATCGAACAATGGATTTCTAGGTTGACATGTCCTTGGAAGGTTATATCACTGAGTTTGCAGTGGAGAACCACCAATATTTTTCATGAGCCAAATCAATATTCAAGAAAGGGGCACAAGGAAGATTGTTGAGGGAAATTCCCCTCTAGATCAGGGTATTTTTGGTGGAAGAGGGGATGCTAGTTGTTCCCTCGTGTGAGATGGCAGCCTAAACCCATGTGCTCAAGGTGGGGTGATCTTGGGGAAGGTTCATGAAATAAGAAGGGGAAGGGGTTCTTTGACATATGAGGGAAGAGAAAACCACAAGAAGTGAGTGTGCCATGAGGAAAGCCACCATAGTTGAGAAATGGTGGCGGGGAAAGGTAAAGAGAGCATCGAAGTAGTTCGAAGTGTTGCAAAAAGGAATTGGACCTGGAGGAACGGATGAATGAAATTCAGAGGAGTTGCGGAAGTTGCAAAGACAAGAAAGACTGGCCAATACAAGATTGCAGGAAAGAGAAGCACAAAAAGAAAGAAATCCCATAAAGAGAGAATGAGATGAGAAAGGTTTAGAAGCGAGAGAGGACGAAGGACGTCTAGATCTTGTGGAAGATAGAGAAGATTCGGTCCCGATCATGGGAGGATTCGACCACGAAGCGGTGCAGGTTGCTCCGGTGCAAGAAAATGGGACCGCCCCATATCAAAGAAACCTGAGCAAAAGTCAGTGGAACCAATCTCGAGTCACACATCCCCAAAGAGCCTTCAATACCCTTGGTAAGTTCAGTACCTCATACTCATGAAAATTCTATTGTGTTAAATTCAGTTAGTTCAACAAGACCCACAACTGTAAGTAGTGGGAGGATAGTAGGGTCATCTAGTAGATCACAACCATGTCCATTAGGATTTATTTTGATAGGAACAAGAACACTAGTAATGGTTGGAAACACAAGAAGTTCAATCGCCCGATACCCATAATTCAAGGGTCAAGGGGATGCAGACGTAGAACAACATTGGTTTTTATGTGAGGCCATCTGGAGGTCCATAGGGACCTTGGATGCGAACAAGTTAGTATAATTCAAAAATACCTTGAGGGTTCGTACCGTCAAATGGTACATGAAGGCTATTGATCATGGGGTTCAAGGACATGCCTTTACCCTTGACTAGGTGCGTCATAAATTCATTTTCGAATTAAAATTACCTCAGTCAGAACAAGAAGCTCTCTCTGAGTTACGTGAGATTCAATAGAGAGAGGGGGTCTGCATGGGAATACAACTAAAATTTTTAGGACGCTATTGGGAGATTAACACACCCAATTCATGAATACCATCAAAGGGAATGGTACATATAAGGCTTGCTACCCTTTACACGAATCCTCTTGACGCAACATAGAATAGCCACACTTAAAGAGGCTTTGGAACGATCAATGAAGATTGAATCCATGGTAGGATACCCATGGAGCTTGAGGGTAACCATATCTCCAGTAGATTCACACATGCAAAATCTTCAAGGACAGTTATCTGCACTCATGGAGAAGATCTAGGAATTAAATCTACTCAAGCTAGGACAACCTCAAGTTTGGTGTACACGATGCTACATAGAGGGGAATTTGGCAACTGAGTGTCTGCGGATAAGAGGAATGGGCCACCCTCCTATAGGACCAATGGGAGGAGTTTCTCAAGTATTGACAACTCCGCCATTTCATGCACCAGTTCAATACAACGATTTCCCAAGTGCACAACCCACTCAGACAACTGAATATCGTGAAATATATTGTACTCAGGGGCATGCAATAAGAACTGCCCCATCTTACAGAAACACACACCTATGCCTAATACAATAAATTGTGAATTCTATGGGTCCACGATGCATGCAACAAACCAATGTCGGGAATTAGATGCACTGGATGACATACTGGACTGGACTACATCCAGGATAAATGAAATAACCTAAGGGACAAGAAGAGGCCAGGGAAGTGGCGGTGCAAGAGGATTTTGAGGAGGGAGGAATGGAGGATGAGGACCAGGTCAATGTTACAATTGTGATGAACATGGACATATGGGAAGAGATTGTCCTCATCCGAGACGAACATGATGTTCACACTGCAGAACTAATTCCCACACAACTGAAGAGTGCCCATATCTGATCATGAAGTGGGAGAATCGGGCTCGTAAAAGAGGAGATAACTTCATAGACTTGAAACTCTGGAGAGAAGACGAAGGGAGGCTACCCAAAGTTGACATCATTGATTGTGGAGGAGAAAAAATTGTGGGTGATGCAGATAATTTGTTCAAGATTCATAAAGTAGCCCCCAAGGATGACAGGTATGATCCTTTGAAACAAAAACTATTTTCAAAGATGTAGTAGAAATATTTAGAGGTGAATTTTCTCCAGAAATAAGGGAAAACCCTCATAAATTCACCCTTCAACCCAATACCACTCAAGATCTTACCTCACCTCCTGCACCCCAAAACCCTGTAAACTCAAGAAGACCCCGTGAGCAGTCTCAAAATATAATCAACCTTTGGTTTCAATTGTTCTTTGAGATCCTGGGAGATGAACGACTTTCTAAGAAGTTGCAAAACACCTTGTACCTAATCCTGGGGGATGAGGGAACCCTAGATACCACTATAACTACCAACCTCCCTGAGAAGAATACACAGAGAATACAAAGAAGGAAGGTGTGAACTGAGAAAGAATTTAGGTTGGAATCCCAGTTAGATGACTTTGAAATTAAAGATGTCATTCTAGACTTGGGCTTAGATGTCAACATATTACCAAAAAAGACTTGGGAGGCCCTAAGGAAACCTCAGTTAGTCTATTCCCCCATCCAACTGAGAATGGAAAACCAATACTGCGTTTTTCCAGTGGGAAGGCTTGAAGATGTGGAGGTAGATGTTGCAAGAGTTAAAATGATAACTGATTTTGAAGTGATTGAATTCATGGGAGATGAAGACCCCTACCCTACCTTATTAGGAATTTATTGGGATTATAAAAATTATTCTGCCATTGACTTAAAGAGGGACACTATGATCTTTGAAGTAGATGGAATAAAAGTAATCCATCCCTTAGATCCATACATGGGACCTAGATATATTGGATAATAACATGGGATCAAAATTTCTCAACCAGTTATACATTGTAACATCATAAATGAGGCCATATTACATTAACCCCACTAAATATGGATCTGTAAGCTGGAGGAGTATACAGTCAGATGAGGAGGACTCATAACTAGATTTTGATAGTTGGCAATAGGGTTCATACAAAATATTTTCAAGAAGTTGTGCAACTATTAGGGAAACAAAATGAATTGGGATGGAGATAAGGGATTACCCAACATACGATGATACTTCATATTTTAATAACTTTCTCACTGACATAGACACAAAAGTTGTCGAGAACCAAATATCAATATAGCATAGAAAAACCTTAGAATAAGTACTCAACGCCTTGAAAAAGAGAGAAATTCAGATAATAAGCCTCTTCGAGGGGGCAACCTCTTTATACCCACATAAATGTCCAAATACCAGATGATTCAAAATGAAAATGTCTCCTTGGTATATATAGGAGACTAGGAGGTACAATTGCAACTAATCGACCCAAGCCGACATAAATAAAGTAACATTACTAGTGTAATATGCCCCAATTAAGGGGTAATGTGCCACTATTTAGGGATTGACATGCCCCTCCCCTTGAGACAAATGTTGTCCACAACGCTTGAGTAACTCTAGATGCTTTTGTATAAAATACTAATCTTCCCAAGTGGAATCTTCAACTGATAGTTTCCTCCATTTATTGAGATACTCTTAAATGGATCTATTCCTTAGCTGGCGACTTCTTGTGTCAGTGATGGCTTCAGGCTCCAATATGATTTTTACTTCCTCCCCGAGTTCTGGAAATATAGTTTGAATTGGGATCTTGTCACCTATAACCTTCTTTAGGCATGAAACATGGAAAACTGGGTCTACTCGTGAGGATGCATGCAACTCCAATTTGTATACCATAGTACCAATCTTTTGCAACACCTTATAAGGGCCATAATACTTTGGTGATAAATTATTTTCCTTCTTGGCTTGCTTGAGGGACATTTGTTTGTATGGCTGTAGTCTTAAAAATACCCAATCCCCTACTTCAAAACTTCTTTCACTACGATGATGATTTTCTTGTTGTTTCATGTGATTCTGTGCCATGGTCAGGTTGTCCTTTAATATTTGGAGAACTTGTTTTTGATGCTCGATGTTATCTTCCATTGCTTGAACCTTATATTTTTCTTTTAGATAAGAAGTGATGGAAGGAGGGTGGTATCCATAGAGTGCCATAAATGGTGTCATTTTTGTTGCAGTATGAAAGGAAGTGTTATACCACCATTCTGCCAAGGGTAACCATTTGAACCATTGTGTTTGTTTATCAGAGACAAAGCAACGAAGGTAGCCTTCTAGACATTTGTTCACTATGTCGGTTTTTCCATCAGATTGAGGATGATAGGATGAGCTATGAGCCAATTGAGTACCCAAACAAGAAAATAATTCTGTCCAAAAATGTCCAGTGAAGATGGGATCTCTATCACTTACAATAATCTTTGGGCTTCCATGTAGCTTTTGAACTGTCTCCATGAATGTGGTGGCAATTGTACTGGCTTTGAAGGGATGAGAGAGTGCATAAAAGTGTGCGTACTTGGTCAGTCTATCAACAATCACCATGATGACACTCTTTATATTAGAACCATTTTTTCCTTTGCCATGGATGTAGTCACTGATCGACATTGAACAATATTGGTGTATGAGATCTCCTATGCCCAGCCATTTTACTGGTAAAATCTACTGAGATATACATACCCTAATTCCTCTGGATTTGATTATATAACTTCTTAAGAAGAAACACATGTTCTTAACCATTATGTCCACTCAATATATATATATATGTGTGTGTGTGTGTGTGTGTGTGTGTGTGTGTGTGTGTTAAAAAACTAGTTTAGTTTTGAAAATATGAGAAATTTAAACGAAGAGAAAACTCCTCACAGAAAGCCACAACCAAAGAAGTATTTGATTAATAACTAGTTGTTGTATTATAATACCATAAAGAAATGTGATAATTTTTTCTGTCTTATTTGATGAATAGTATCATAATATTATATTTGATGAATATTATGATAATAGTATATTTAAGTTATTATGTAATATGCTGGAACATACCCGTTGCAAAGACTCTTCGCTTGGGTTCAAGACATGACTTGGATCAACGTCCCCAGTAAGTCATATATTTCCTTGTTGTGTTGTTATCTACTTAAACATTTTTCTCTTGTTTTCTTCTAATTTTATCTATTAAATAAATCAAAATCTTTCGTAGGGAACTGAAGCCTGCTCAGCCAGGTTATAGAGAGCTTGCTGTCCAGCCGGAAGCAATTGTGATGGATTTTGGGGTTCGCCTTCAATCAAAGAATGACCCAGATGAGAAGAGGATGAAGGTCTAGTTTATATGTTAATTTGAAAATTGCATCTTCTCATCAGGTAATCTTGAAGGTGTTAGCGATATTTCTTGCTAAGGGGGTCAGAAATCAAATAAATGGGTTAACACCCACTTGTCCAAGGTTTTGGGCGACATGACGCCCGTGGTAAACAGTAAGCGAGATCGGGCGGTCAAGATGAGCGCGCCCGGATCAACGGCGCACAGCAAATTCCGGACCCTCCTTGCCTTCCGACCTTTAAGCAGTGGGGG
>ML780291.1:1110085-1167152 GCA_009831015.1 Picea engelmannii | reverse complement strand
GGTTTTTCTATGCTATATTGATGTTTGGTTCTTAACATATGGTATCAGAGCTCAAGGTCTTGGGGTTTCGCTGCTACATCTGAGACACCGTGGCATTTTCGCTATAACTTTTTTTCTACAACGTTTCAAAAGGAACGGCTTGGAGGGTATTTAGAATACAGATCAAGGTACGTTGGGTTCAAAATTTATCTCATGAGACCTTATACTTTCAGAGATATATCCTGTGCAAGATCTCTAACATGGTTTGTTTGAATGGATGGTAAAGCATGGTTTGTTTGAATGGATGGTAATGCCTTTTGGACTTTGAAATGCACCTGCTACTTTCATGAGAGTTATGAATGATGTCTTAATGCCTTTTCTTGATGATAGTGTTATTGTCTACTTGGATGACATTTTGATCTTTAGCAAATCTCGTGAAGAGCATGTTAAGCATGTAAAACAAGTTTTGGATGTTTTGAGAAAGGAAAAGTTGTTTTTGAAGATGTCCAAATGTGAGTTTGGAAAGACTTCACTTATTTACTTAGGTCATATTGTCGGTGGAGGTGAATTAAGAATTGATCCCTCCAAGGTCAAAGTCATATTGGAATGGCCCAAGCCCAACATTGTGACAGAGGTAAGAATTTTTTTCGGAGCAGCAAAATATTGGAGAAAGTTTATTGCTAACTTTTCTTCCATTGCAGCTCCATTACATGCAGTGACAAGTGTCAACCAAGTTTTCCAATGGGGAGGCAAGCAACAGAAGGATTTTTATACTTTGAAAGAGAAGATCAGTTCAGTGCCAATTCTTGCACTTCTGAATTTAAGATAACCTTTTGAAATCCAAACAGATGAAAGCAATTATCCAATGGGAGCAATCTTGCTACAACATGGTAAGCCCATTTTTTTTCATTCTGAAACTTTTAATGGTGCCATGATTAACTATCCTACGTATGATAAGGAGTTGTATGCATTGGTACAAAGTGTGAAAAAATGGAAACATTATTTGTTGGAGAAAGAAACCATTGTCCACATAGATCATCAACCACTGCAATACTTACAATAAAAAACAAAGATACAACAAGCTAGGCACTTCAAATGGATGGGTTTTCTACAACAATTCCACTTGGTCATTAGGTATAAGAAGGGAATTTATAACAAAGTTGTTGATATGCTTTCAAGTCCTATTATTAGTTTATAAGTCATTCTTAAGCATATTCCTATCGTGCATGAGAGTTATGTTGAGCAATATGCTTTATATACTGATTTTAAAGAAGCATATGAGACTTTGTGTCACTCTAACCATGTTGAAGAATTGGATTACCATGTGCATGATAACCTTTTGTATTGTCTTGGCAAGCTATGTATTCCACAGGGTGAAATAATCAACATAATAAGAGAAGCCCATTCTTCTCTTATTGTTGGTCATATTGGTGTAGGAAAGATAGTGGCTAATTTGCAAAGGTACTGCTATTGGCCTAAAATGAATGAAAGTGTTTCGATATATGTTTGAGGATGTTCGTTATGTGCCACAAGCAAACCTAGCAATCAAAAGTTGGGTTTCTATACTCCACTTCCAGTTCCTTCTCGTCCTTGGGAAAGTATTTCAATGAATTTTGTAGGAGGTCTACCTATGTCTAAACGAAATCATGGTTATCTTTATGTTCTGGTTGATCAATTTAGAAAAATGTGTATTTTGATGCCTTGTAAGAAGCAGGTTACAGTTGAGAAAATGGCACGAATGTTTTTTCAAAATGTTTGGGTGCATTTTGGATTTCCTAAATCCATTATTTATAATCGAGATTCTCAATTTGTTGGAAGTTTTTGGTCGAGTTTATGGGCACTCATGGACACCAAACTGAAAAAGAGCACAACTTTTCATTCACAAATCAATGGTCAGATAGAAGTGGTAAATAGAATAGCGGTGCATCTTCTTCGTGGGTATTGCAACAATCATCCTAAACTTTGGGATGAGCATTTACACTACATTCAACATGCTTGCAATCGAGCTAAGCACTCTTCAACTCAAACATCGCCATTTCAAGCATGTTTTGGATATTTGCCCAAGTCTCCTTTAGATTTTATCTTTGGGAAGGATATTTCTATTGATGGTCAATATGACATTGATAGGGCAGAAAAGTTCATTGAACAAATTCAGTCGATACATCAAATGGTGCAAGAGCAGTTGGAAAAGAGTCAAGCCAAGTACAAGACGAGACATGACAAGCATCGAGTTGATCACAATTTTCAAGTTGGTGATGAAATTTGGCTTTAAATTAGTAAGGAGAGGCTTAAAGGAGAAGGTAAAAAAATGAAACCAATTCGATATGGTCCTTTCAAGATTATTGATAAGATTGGTAGCAATGCCTTCCATTTAGATTTGCCTCCTTATATGCAAATGTATGCAGTTGTTAATGTTGAGAATTTGAAATTGTATGAGCCTCCTTTGATTGATGATCAAGGAGAGAATGTTTAGATTCCTTCTATAGATGATTTTTCCCCAGAATATCTTACAGAACTGCATGAAGACATAATCCTTGACAGGAGAATGCGAACATCAAAATGAGGGAATGAGAATGTGGAGTACCTTTGAGTTTGTCTTAAAGGTACAAATCCAAGCAAAGCCAAGTGGATTGAGGTTGGAAAGGTGAGGGAACTATACCCTCATCTTTAGATAGACTGAAAATAGTCTTTTGGAGGTCCAAAATCTTTCTAATGGGGAGGTGTGATCCAGGGCATCAAATTTTGCTCAAAAATTCAAAGTTCTTAGAATTGCTTCAAATCGAGTGGGAGTGTAGACCTCATCGTCACGAACCGACCCCAACTCATTTGGGTTAAAATGGACATCGAGAGCAAGAGATATCACGTTCTATTCAAAATGACAAAAGGCAAAAAAGGGATGTTGACTGTACAGTCCGTACAATTTGTACGGATGATGACATGGTAGGCCATATGACATGTGACAGACAGTTGAGTGGATAGTTGGCATATGACGTGGTTTGTTTGTAGCGAATGGGATGTTGACATGTGGCCCAATAAATGGCCTTGACGTGTCACCTATATATTGGTTTAAAATTTATTTGGAGTCCACCGGAATTGACCCCATGACCTCCACCCACGTGCAAAGCTTTGGTAAAGACCACCAACCAACGTGCCACCATAGTGTTTCTTAACACTATATGGTGCGAAATATATTTGAGTTCAAATTGTGTAACTTTGGGCGGGGGGTCAGGTTGGGGCCTATCCCTAGCCCGTGGTTATGTTGTTATGTAATATGGCCACGGTTTAAACCTTTGTGCATGCATTCAAACTTTAACCCCGGTCGTATACCTTGTAATATGACCACGGGTGCGTGCTATGTTTTAACATATCCCTTTTTAATATGAGCCTGATCACATGTGTTGTGCATAGAACCATCGGCGTGCCCGACCATTGTCCTTTGGTTTAGACTCGGCCCTTTTTTATATGTGCGCGAGGTCATATGGTGGCTATGTGCCCTTGGGCCTTAGATGGTTAAGGGCCAACACGTAATCGTTCTACAGTTTGTATCAGTTGTATAGTTGTGCCTAGTGCTAAGCTTTAACACATAAAAGCATGTGGGGGCTAGGTTGAGGAAACAAGGGTGCATTTTGGCAACCCAGAGACAACATGTTTGAAGGGGAACTTCCAGGAAGCCTATATTCTTCAATGTTCGGCCAAACGAGGTACTGAAGAAGCCCATCTAGGGGTTTTTGGACATTCTGAAGCCATTGGAGCTATCTATTTGACATTTTGAGCATTGTAAATAACATATTTTATCACTTTGAGAAAATGATACAAAAGATCCATTGGAAGCTGGACCAGGAGATGTAGCCCAAGAGAGGGGTGAACTCCTTTATCATTTGTTGTGTTATGTGTTTTATGTTCACTGTTTATTGTTGTTGTTTATATGCATCTTGAATGAGTAATTTTAATAAAAGTGTGTTGCAAATTTGATCCATTTTCATTTTAACAAATGAATTAAATTTTGCAAATAATTTCAAGAATACAAGGCTTCTTCATCTTTAGATCATACTTTGTACCTCGTGCTGAATGATGAGAGTTGCCTTAATTCTCTCCTTTTAGTGATTCTCCTTCCATTGACTTCAACTCATCTACTCTGGAAACAAGACCTAGAGTCTTATGAGTACCTAAAGGCTTGCAGTCATTAGTGGTAGGTTTTGTTACCATCGATATTTGGGAATACATCAATGTCCTTGGATCGATGGATTCTTCAAGTGTTCGACCTCGACTCCTTTATTCACACTTGGAAGAATATTCTTAGTGTCTTGATACCTAATTTCATCATCAGTAGGTTGTCTCACGTTTTTTAATGGTATACTTCAATTATCAGTAATCAAACAAAGTCTCATTGTGTTCGAAATCAACTTCTTTATTCACACAATGTAGACTTGAACCTTTGGCGGATTGTGTAGAAGACTTGAAGACATTAGTATGTAGCCGCAACTTTCCTGAGCTGTTTCTTCCTTTTCATTGGACCAATACCTGTGTGACTTCAATGATCGTGGGAGATTAGAATGTACTCCATTGTATACATTTATCTTTAGACTGATTTTGATACTGGTTCTATTGGGCCTTGTTCATGACTATGACAACCTTTGGCATGTAACCGCATTTGTATTTTCTTATTCATGGCCATAGATAGCTTTTTGGTATATTTTCACATGGATTTGTAGTGTAATTCAAATTGGAAGCCATGTATGCAAAGTCAGTAAAAAATGTAATGGGCAACTAGTTCTTCCAGTTGGGTCACCATTACTCAACTTATGGGTTTTTATAATGTATTTCAGACATCACAGATACTCCTATGACCTCACACATTAGGGGGCATATGTTATAGCAAGACTTTCCTCAACCCATGCAATCTTGCATATAAGTCTTTTTTCCATTTTCCTATGCAGACTCAAGATCCCTTTTTACAAATCCCAGAACTAAAAATATAAGTTTTTCCACATATATGCATCTTTCCTACTATACATCATGTGAATATGCAGGTTGCACCACTACATCCTTCGTACATACGGAAATGTGCCCAAAATTGAAAAATGGTGTTGGGTTTCCATGTCACATCACAAGATCAATGATCCTTGGCCTTTCGTATAGTAGAAACATTCTGAATCAACTCTTCAGTTCCACTTGAAGGCTATAAATGGGCCAAATCCGAGCTATGGAAAAGAGGAGAAAGAATTCAATTTTGAGAGAAAAGTTACTCTAGACGAATTATTCACTTCACATTGATTCTGCATCCCTTTGTCCTTTAAGTCTGAACTCATTGTTCATCCCCAAAGATCTTCTCTTACTGATTGAGAACTTGATTGTCTCTCTTACATGATCTTGCCTTTGGTGGAGGATTGAAGTGGTGGAGGCCCAAGTGGAAGGAACTTAGTTTCTCGGTTCTGAATTGTCCTGACACGGAAGTCTATAACATATTCACTTATGTTGATTATATTTTAATAGAAATACTCTTTTCTCATCCAATTAATATCTTGCGAGTATTTGAATTATTATTCCATGGGCATATTTGTTATGAATGTTGATGTATTATGCTACTGAATGAGCTAACATCATATATCATCACCATATGCTTGCGTTACTTGGTTGTTGAGGACTAGTTGCCTCTGAAAAGGGTGAGTTGCACATTGTCATGGATGAAAATGTTTCCAATCCCATTCATGCCTTTTATCTTTTCATCTTATTTCTTTTTTTTTCAAGAGACTAGTTAGGGGACACTTCCCTGGCATGGTGACCAGTGGTGACAATGTTACCCACAAGCATTTCATGGAGATTAGAAGGTTGTCCCGTGATGAGACCCCCTTTCTCTTAGTTATTCCACCAAG
The DNA here is from genome assembly GCA_009831015.1 of Picea engelmannii. Taxonomy (NCBI): domain Eukaryota; kingdom Viridiplantae; phylum Streptophyta; class Pinopsida; order Pinales; family Pinaceae; genus Picea; species Picea engelmannii. The sequence goes on along the minus strand of ML780291.1, from coordinate 1,161,300 downwards.
AGCCACTGGCCTGGTGTGGTGACCAGCTGAATGATAGTGTCATACCACTACATGCCCATGGTCCTAATAGGTTGGCTCATGATGAGACCCCCTATCCTCCAACTAGGTCTTGATTTTATTATTTTTATGGCTCCCTCTGTTTCTTGCTGAGAGGCATTTTATTTCTTTCTTGGGGATCCCTGGGTGAAGCATATGAATGTTTCATTCTTTTGGATTTTATATTTTTCCAACTACTTTTACCCTCTGGGCCTTTATCCCCTTCTTTCCACAAGGTAATATACAACCCTTTGCTCACTTGGAAAACCCAATTCTTGAACCGATGTATGGGATGAATGAGAGGGAAAAATATTAAAAGTGGTAAGTATGGTGGGAATGGAATATGACCTTTTATGAACCCACCCAATGGCAAATCAAACCCTATCGGAACCAACTTACTAGGGTATCATGCTATTCCCCCTAGGTCTGGACAAGTGGAAAGGGATAAGGTCCAAGCACACCTTAGAAGTAAAAAGAATTAAATGCACATATTAAAATGTTTTGAGAATCAGAGTGACACATACCATGGTACCCAGACTCATTACCTCATGGAGTAAGACCCACTGTTGTTGAAGGACTAGGCCGATGGGATGAATGTTGTTGTTTCTAACAAGGTGGAGGCACTGAAGAAGAAACATGGGCCCTCCAGGGCCAGGCTGAAGTCAATATGCCTCTCAGTACTCCATGTCTAGGACATGTGGGCATCAAGACATAATCTCCTTAGTTATCCCTAGGTTGGGGGATAACAAGGGCCTCTAAGACACTTAAGAAATGCTCAAGTCTAGGATTCATCTAATTGATTTTGACCATTTAAGGTCTCAGGACTGGAAACTATTCCGAGGAACAAGGAAGTATCTAAACCCCATTAATCCAATCATACATAATAATCCAAGTCTTGAATTATCAACATACTTAGCCATCAATTCCTCATAGTGCAAAATATTAGTCTATTCTACTTAACCAATATTTCAAGCAATGCTTAAGTGTAATTTCGAATAAGAGAGTAATAATACATACAGATTATTAAGAACCACGTTCGCATAAGTACAATCTTAGTAGTAGATAGAGATCTAATCCTAATCCCCAATTAGTGACTTACCAAGTTAAGTTCATCCAAGGTCAACATCATTTTTACTACTTCAAGCTATTGTAATAAAGAACAACCCTTATATAGCCCACTATGTATCTTAATGAGATAAAATATATTATTATGCAACAAAGCAAGAATACTAATTTACATATCCAATTGTAAAGAAACAAGAAAAAACCCAATCCTTATTAAGTAATAGATATAAATATTTTAAATGTTATTTAACATAATCATTTATAATCCCATGAGAAGATTAAAGTCCTTGAACAACACATAAGGGTTTAATACTAATCTGTAATTCAATCAACGATTCAATGAGGATCAAACCTTCTGAATTATATACTCAAAACTTTCGTGCTATCCTAATTATCTTTAAAACTATAAGAGATCAATTGCAAAAGCAATAGATAAAATTTAGAGTTTCTTGCATGTTCCTTTTTGAAGAACTAAGAAAACCAACATGTTATCACCACAATGAGTTTTCTTATACTGATGCAAGAGAATCTCTCCACGTTAGCCAGCCATCCATCCAACCATGTCAGTGGTTTCAAATCGCGTGTTGAAGAGAGGCGCAACCCTCATTTTCAATTTGAATTTGAATGAATGTAATTAAATGTTTTAAGTTGTTGAGCTGTGAGGTCGTTCTTTGCATAGGCATAAAAGTAGGTAGGCCTTAAATGTTGAAGGCTGAGATCTAGATCCAGATTGTGGACTAGACAACTCATTCAATGTAATTGAATAGGGTAGGTGAGGTTGGAGGGAAGCACTGTAAGATCCCCCTCATGTAACATATATTTGGTATTGTATCTCATTTTTGTGGAAGAGAGTATGCACAAGAGAGAGAGAGTGTGCATAGAGAAGGAGCCGAGACTCTGTCAAAGTCTGAGCTCAAGAACACCCTTGTAGAAACAGACATTTTCCATTTAATACAAACCAGAAGTAGTTTTTCCTGCATGTATTTCTGTGTTGAGTGAATGTCTTTGTGCATTCTTTTATGTTGTAGATGTCTGCTAGAAATTTACAGGTTGTTTGATTTTAGGCTTGAGAGGTCTTTGAGGCTTCACACCCAGAGGGTGTGACAGAACATTGCGGGTTCTGATGGTCGGTGCATAACGCACATCTAAGCTTTGTGGATTCAAACAAAGGAGTGCCAAGAGGGAACAGAAGCTGAAATGATCAACTCGAAGAAGACCTTGGAGGTTGCTAAACACCTCAGAAGGCAAGGCTATGTAGGTGGAACACAGTTGCAGATAGAATCTCTGAGGAGTTCTATGAAACTTTTCTAGGTGGGCATTGAGCCAATGCAAGGAGTGCATAGAAGAAGAACTCTGTTGTGAGTTCAAAAGAATATACAAGATCTGAGGAGTCCTATATAACTCTACCAGGAGGGCATTGAGACAGAGTGTCGATAGGAACAGGAAGAGAACTCTTTGAGTTCTATAATCAGAGGAAGAATCCACTGAAGGATCCTCATAGGGTTGTTGAACACCCTGAAACACTCAGCAAGAGGTTGCTTGAGCAGAGGATAGCTAGGAGGGCATCCAAATTCTCCATCTATAGGAGAAGGAAGAAGGATAAAATCCCTCAGGGGTTTGAGTGTTTGAAAATATCAAAACAGATAGCACTTTGTGTGCAAAGGTCCTCCAGAGGTGCAGGTATCATAGAATCCTTCAAGGATTTGGGACCAAATCTTAGGAGGAGTAGTGTTCATATACACATAGGAGAGGATTCCAGTCATGAAGAGCTCAAATAGGAAACAAGACAAAGGTTGAATCCCTTGAACCTTTGGAAATTCTTCCAAGTGTTGGCAGAAAGTGCGCCAAAGCTTAGGAGGAGCAGCAACTGTCGTCATATTAAGCCAAAGAGATCTGGACCATTGAAGATTTCACGTCCAGGGAGCAGTAGGAGGAGGGTAAGAGCCAAAGAGATTTTGAGCCGTTGGATCTTACTCAGAATAGCTGGCAGCCGTCAGATCTGTCGAGAGGAGGTCGAGGTTTAAACCCTCGTAAGCAGAGAGAAAGTCCCGGAAGAGGTTGGTATCGTGATTTTTACATTCGGGAGTTTGGGAGTCCTGAGGACATGAGGTCGAGACATTTGACATCGAGAGTCCTGAAAAAGTGAGATCAGATCTGAGCCATCCATCTGAAGAGGATAGGGGGCAATGATCGAAGGATCGATGAAAGTGCCGAAGAAGTCTGAGTGTAGGCTTCGTGAACTATGAGGTTCGCAAGGGGAGCGCCCAAAGGTTGGGTGCTCCAAGTAGCGAAAGTTGTGAAATTGTGAAGAGAGGAAACAACTGTTGGATCCAGGTCATGGGAGGACCATTGGATCAGAGCCTCATCGCGCGTATCGCACATTCGGAGGTTCGAAGGTTGAGTGGACCTCATCTCGACTGCAGAAGTCACANAGTGTGGACACGTAGCAGAACCACAAGGTGGGAACTGTGTGCTTGACAGGCAAACAAAGGTCGCCTAGTCGAAGGAGTCAACATTTTATTGACTTCTCGCATCTTAGGGATTCATGAGCTAAGAGCACAGGAGCTCGATGTTGAAACTCGTGAAGTGGCAAGTAGCGAGAGGTGCTAGTGTTAAGCCTAGCCAGTGGTCACGTGCAGAGGGCACTGACAGGGGGAGGAGCCATACCCGTATCGACATTTCAGGTATCGCGAGATTGGGAAGGAAGAGTCGGGAGTTTCGACGCATGAACTCGTGAGTGGCGAGATGTGACAAGTGCCTTCTGGGTTAGGCCTTGGTCATAGCACTGTGGTCACATGGAGAAGTGGAGCTCCCACCTAGTGTTGTTCTCATAGGAGAGCTTCCGAAAGGACCTGTGGATCAGAAATTAGAGATTCATCAAGGGGATCAAAAGAGTTGTTTTGTCTCAAAGGAGACAAATAACGATCCTAAGAGTAGACATCGACCACAAAGGCTAATAGGGTCTGTGTCAAGTGGTATCAGAGCTTGATTCTTGTCTGTAGTTTTCAGGCAAGAGAATCAAGAGGGAAAGGAGCACTCTAATACACACTATAATTGGAGGAAGAATCCACTGAAGGATCCTTGCAAGGTTGTTGAACACCTTGAAACACTCAGCAAGAGGTTTCTTTAGCAGAGGATAGCCAGGAGGGCATCCAAATTCTCAATCTGCAGGAGAAGGAAGAAGGATAAAATCCCTTAGGGGTCTAAGTATTTGAAAAACTCAAAATCGATTGCACTTTGCATACGAAGGTCCTGCAGAGGCACAAGGATCATAAAATCCTTTAAGGATTCGAGACCAAATCTTAGGAGGAGTAACATTCATATATGCAAAGGAAAGGATTACAGTCGTGCAGAGCTTGTAGAGGAAAGAAGACAAAGGTCGAAGCCCTTGAACCTTTGGAAATTATTCCAAGTGTTGGCAGAAAGTGCGCCAAAGCTCAGGAGGAGAAACAACTTCTGTCAGATTAAGTCGAAGAGCTTTGGACTATTGAAGATTTAGTTTCCACGGAGCACCAGGAGGAGAGCAAGAGATGAAAAGATTCTGAGCCATTGGATCTTGCTCAGAATAGCCGACAACCATCAAATCTGTCGAGAGGAGCTCGAGGTTTAAACCCTCGTAAGTAGAGTGAAAGTCCCGGAAGAGGTTGGTATCAGGATTTTGGCATTCGAGAGTTCAGGAGTCCTAAGGACATGAGGTCGGGACACTCGACATCAAAAGTCCCGAAAAGGCAAGATCAGATCTGAGCCGTCCATCTGAGGAGGATAGGTGGCAACAATCGAAGGATCAATAGATGTGCCAAAGAAGTCTGAGTGCAGGCTTCACGAACTCGGAGGTTCGCAAGGTGAGAGCCCAAAGGTTGGGTGCTCCAAATTGCGAAGTTGCAAAATCGTGAAGAGAGGAAACAACCATTGGATCCAGGTCGCAGGAGGAACGTTGGATTAGAGCCTCATCATGCATATCGTGCATTTGGAGGTTTGGAGGTTGAGAGGACCTCGTCTCGACTGCAGAAGTCACAAAGTGCTGAGAGCCAAGGCACAAGTGTGGACACGTGGAAAAACCATAAGGTGGGGCTCGCATGGTTGACAGGCAGACATGCGTCGCCTAGTGGAAGGAATCAAGACTCTATTAACTTCTCGCGTCTCAGGGATTCATGAGATAAGAGCATGGAAGCTTGATGTTGAAACTCGTGAAGTGGCGAGTAGAGAAAGGTGTTGGTGTTAAGCCTAGCCGGTGGTCACACGCGGAGGTTGCTGACAAGGGGAGGAGCCATACCCGTATCGACATTTCGGGTATCGCGAGATTGGGAAGGAAGAGTATGGAGTTTTGACTCACGAACTAGCGAGTGGTGAGTTGTGACAAGTGCCTTCTGGGTTAGGCCTTGGTCATAGCATTGTGGTCGCACGGAGAAGTGGAGCTCGCACCTAGTGTTGTTCGCACAGGGGAGCTTCCGAAAGGACCTGTGGATCAAAAATTTGAGATTCCTCAAGGGTATCAAAATAGCCGCTTCAACTCAAAGAAGACAAAGAACGATCCTGAGAGTGGACATAGACCACGAAGGCCGATAGGGTCTCCGTCATATACCTTCCTATATACCCATTAAATTCTTTTAAGAAGACTTGAGTCATATAATATAATAATTAGATAAAGGGCTCACTATTGACTTAATTCCATTTCAAAAGTTAAATAAGGACCTAATCTAATTAGCAATGATATAATAACTCAATTTTAACCTTCAATTATATTTTAAAGGATTTACGAAAGACCAAATTTATTTATCAATACAATAAATGATACAGGTACTGATTCACATCTTCAAAGTGAAAAACAAAAGAAGACGAAAAATCAACTATGTGATATTCTTAAGGTAAACAAATTATCGTTTACAAGGAGCGAGTTCAAGGGGAAGATTCCTTACATTGAAGGTATATTTAACAAGTTGAAACAACCATTCTTTTCACAAATCTAAAACAGACTGCATTTGGTAAAGGATAAGCTTTTCTTCAAATTGAAATTTTGGGCAAATCGAGATGGGACAACAGTCACAAGTCCGCGTCCATACCCCATGAAACAAGAGGAAATCTACCAACGCATTCTAACTGTTAATCATCCCAATGAACGCAAACAAAATATATAGTCTCGAATTAAATTGGGCGATAGGGTAACAGAGTTTATTCTCAAATCGGATTTCGAACGGGGGTTGCAATATACTAGAAAACGATTGATTTAAAGATTCTTATGGATAAAAAAATTGGACCAGTCGTCATCACTATCCCAGTATCCAATTGAAATTATCAAGTCGAAGTTTTAAACTCCAGTGAAAACGAAATTTCAAAATTTCCTACGCAACGTACACCAAGCAACACCAAGCTCGACGCTAAGGGGAGGGCCATAAATCCATGTTTGCACTTGACCAAGGCACGCGGAAATGAGATTCTGGGTAGTGATTCTGAGGTGGATTCAGAACACATAATTAGAAACAACAAAAGTGACGGGAATAACATCTAAGACTCAACCAAGAAGATTTAAAGAAAGATTCTCAGAAATAAATCTTCTGGAGCAGAATAATGAAGCTTTTAAAATGGTAACAGTGCATCTTCAGGTTTACTAAGAGATAAAACTACCCAATTAACCAACACCCCCTCAAGTTCCCGCGTCTACCTTCGCAAACGCATACTGGGTTTTAAGATTTCCTTATCGTAGTCTCGGGATTATTACGCCGCCAAGGAGAAAACAGTGTGACTAGTCCGAAACTAGATAAAATATACAAGGCAAACAACACGGTGAGGCTACACTCACTTTTGTATTATTTAATGAAGACGGATTACATCTTTATATAGGAAAAGACTCTCCTGAGTCGGTTACATGCAAACCAAAGACAACTAGACTCTTAACTAAGAACTGACTCTTAACAAACTGAAGCTTATAACTGGTGCTTATAACTGGCGCTTACAACTGACGCTTTCACCATTATTTCCAAGTCTCCCCCTTAATGGAGAATTGATTGACTTCTACACCTAACATCTCCCTAAACAGTTCGAATTTAATCTTTCCAAAAGGCTTAGTGAAAATATCAGCAACATTTTCACTAGTATTACAATACATAAAAGTTATTTCAGTTGACTACAACTTTTCTCGAACAAAATGATACTGAGCTTCAAAATGCTTTGTCCTTGCATGAAAAATCGGATTCTTCGCAATATTGATTGAACTTTGATTATCACATCTATCATCGTAGGTTCCTTTCGTTCTTCTCCAACATCTAGAAGTCTTCTTAACCAAACAACTTCACAAGTTGCTACACACAAGGATTTATATTCGGCTTTGGTAGAAGACAAAGATACAGTAGGCTGCTTTTTACTGCTCCATGAAACAACCCCAGATCCAATGCTGAACGCATATCCAATGGTTGATCTTCGATCATCCAGATTGCCAGCCCAATCAAAATCTGAATAACCTGTCAACTCAACATCAGATGCATCAGTATATTTAATACCATAATCAAGTGTACCTTTTAGATACCTGAGTACTGCCTTTGTTGCATTCCAATGGATTTCATGAGGTTTCACCATGAATTGACTTCACATACTCACAGAATATGAAATATCAGGTCTGGTTGTGGTGAGATAATTCAGACTACCCACCATCTGTCTATACACAGTGCCATTCACCTTCTTCGAGCCATCATCACAAGAAAGTTTCACATTCTGTTGCATGGGAACAGTAAAAGACTTACACTGATCCATTTTAAATCTCTTAAGTATTTCTTTGATATGCTTACTCTGAGAAACAAAAGTTTGGCCTGCATTTCTCCAAACTTCAAGACCTAGGCAGTAATGTAACTCACCAAGATCTTTCATTTCAAATACCTTTGATAACTACTCCTTGATTTCATCAATTAACTTCTCTGCATTTCCTATAATTATTAAATCATCAACATATAATGAAATCAATACTATATACCCTTGTTCATCAAATTTGATATACAGATTTGGATCACTTTTGCTCCTCATAAAACCATGTTGAAGAAAGAAAGAGTTTATCTTCTCATACCATGATCTAGGTGCCTGTTTTAGTCCATACAATGCTTTCTTTAACTTGCACACTAAGTGTTCTTGCCCCTTTTCAACAAACCTTTCAGGTTGAGTAAGGTAAAGCTCTTCCTTTAACTCACCATTCAAAAATGCAGATTTAACATCTAACAAATGCAACTTCCAATGGTACTTTGTGGCTAAAGCAATTAACATTCTGATAGTATTCAATTTAGCTACCAGTGCAAATGTTTCAGCATAATCAATACCTTCTATTTGTGAATACCCCTTTGCCACTAGTCTAGCCTTATACTTATCTATACTACCATATGATTTAAACTTGGGTTTGTATATCCATTTGCATCCAATGGACTTCTTATGTTTAGGCAATTCAGTCAATTTCCAAGTATTGTTTTTCATTATAGATTCATATTCTTCCTCCATTGCATTTTGGCACTCATCATGTTCATTGGCTTCATCAAAACTCATGGGTTCTATGACATTTGAAATGCTACTCATTAGGGCATAGTCTTTATACTTCTCAAGAAGCTGAATCTGTCTTGAAGATCTTCTCAACTGATTATTTTCCTCCGCACTTTGTGAAGATCTGTCTTCACCTCTAAGTGAACCGTGACTGCTTGAATTGTCCATATCACCGAGTACTTCTTGTTGTTGTTGCTGTTGTTGTTGCGGGGATGGTTGTTGTTGTCGCTACATAGATCGTTGTTGTTGTGTGGGCTAATGCTACTGCTGCTCTTCTTTAACTCCTTCATCAAAAAGTCCTTGGCATTCCTCATGACTGTTGTCGTCATGATTTCATGCTTCTTGCTCATGGAAAATTACACCTCTACTTGCAAATACTTTGTGAGTAGTAGGATCAAACAATTTGTATGCTTTAAATTCATAATAGTACCCAATGAAAAGACATTTAGTGTCTTTAGCATCCAATTTCCTCCTATTCTCCTTTGGAATATGTGGAAAAGCCTTACACCCAAATACTTTCAAATTATTAACTGCAGGTTTGGAACCATACAAGGCTTTGAAAGGAGTAACATTATCAAGACACCTTTTTGGACTTCTAGTCTTTAAATAAAATGCAGTATTTATGGATTTAGCCAAAATGCATTTGAGAGATTCCTACCTTTCATCATACTGTGTGCACACTCTACAATAGTTCTTTTTTTCCTTTCAGCGACTCTGTTTTGTTGTGGAGTGTGAGGTACTATAAACTATTGTACTATTCCATTATCTTTCCAATATTTGTTGAAGTCCCCTGATTTATACTCTCCCCCTTGATCTGAATGAAGGATTTTGATGGATTTTCCTATCTGCTTTTCCACAATGGTTCTGAACTTCTTAAAGTACTCGAAAAGATCACTTTTGCGTCTAAGGAAGTAAACCCATGTGTATCTTGTGCAATCATCAATAAATAACAAAAAGTAAAATGCACTTCCTAAATACCTAGTCTACATAGGTCCACAAACATTAGTATGCACAAGATCTAACACATCTCTCTTTTTCTTATCAGGATTAGAGGAGAATTCATCTCCGTGCATCTTTCCTAATGCACATCCATCACAAGCAACCTTCTCATTCTTTAACATGGGAAGTCCTTCAACCATATTCTTCTTTTGTAATAACAATAAATCAGGATGATTGATGTGTCCATACCTTTGATGCCAAAGAATCTCTGTTGTCATAGTGGCATAAGTCAGTGCATGATGTGCTTTGTTGGTTACATCAAGTTTGTATAGACCTCTTGCTTTGACTCCTATTGCAACAGTTCAAAAGTGGTCCAGCAGATCCTTCACTATGCAATAATTCTTGAAGAATTCAACCTTTAAGTTCTAATCTGTAATGGTGAACACAGAGATCAAATTTCTCTTTATTCCTGGAACATACACTACATTATGAATGTGACGAACAGTGCCATTCGACAATGTCACAGGAATGTCTCCATATCCCTTGACCTGATGAGCGTCGTCATCTCCAAGATATATGCTGGCACCATTCTATGTTTCTTTAAAATTAGCATACCAATTTTTATTACAAGTCATATGTACTGATGCTTTGGAATCCACAAACCAGGCATTAGAATCATCTGTTTCAGCAGATAAAGCAGTGTTAGACACAAACAACATAAGATCCCATGAGTCAAAATTCGGGGGTTCATCAATATCATCACTAGCAATAAATAATCTGTGATCTTGATTTGAAGATTTTTCTGCATAATGGCCTGAATGTGTTCTAGGTTTATTCCTAGCCTCATCACTTTTCTTCTTCTGACAGTCTTTAACCATATGTCCAGGTCAACCACAATAAAAAAAACTCTTTGATTCATTCCTATCAGATTGCATACCTTGATTCAAAGATTGTCTTCTCTACGATGAATTGCCTCTCTGCCATGAACCACCTCTCTGCCATGAACTAGCTCCTCTGCCTCTTACTCCTGATCTCCCTCTCACAGATCTATTATTTGATGATGGTGCCAAATATTTACTATGAGGCTTCAGATTCCCATGCCTCTCTTCCTCTTGTAGCAAAATACCTGTCAGTTCTTCAAACGTAGGAGGTTTCTCCCTTGCTGCAAGACCTGTTATGAACATATGATAATCTTCTAGCATACCATGTAAGGTAATAGTCACTAGATCAGTGTTGGAAATAGTTTCCCCTATATTTACTAGCTTGTCTTTCACCTATATAATGTGACCCAAAAATGAACTAACATATTCATTTCCATCCATCTTAAGGCCTAGCAATTTAGTTTTCAGAAACAAAATGCGATTTTTGTTGCTAGTTTCATACAATGCTTTAAGAGTTGTCCATGTAGCAGCAGAAGTTTTAGCGTCTCTAATATGTGGAATTATGCTATCTTTAACTGACATGCACAACAATACCTTTGCCTTGTTTTCGTGCTTCTCCCAGTCTTGGATCTGTGCTACTGTTGCACCTGCAGCCGCATCAAGTTTTAATTCAGTTCCCTTCGCAATGTTCCAGACACCATAGCCCTCCATGAGTGTCTGCATCTTGAATTTCCAGTTAATGAAATTCGAGCCATCTAGCTTATTGGCTTCGTTGAGGTATGTCTCCGCTAGAGGATTCACCATCTCTGCAAGTTAGTCTCTACAAGTGAATCACCAAAGATATGCAACTTTTTGTCTTGTGTTGAACAGTCCGTCGCTTTGCCTTTCGAATCCACCAAACCGTCTCTACCTTGGCTCTCAATTGTTTTAAAATAAATATAATAAAATAGTAAACATGCATCCTCATATGCATAAGAATAACCCCTTTCTCATTCTTCAAAACTTTACATATAAAAAAATAAGGCTCATATAAAGGCTCATATATAAAACAAATTCTTATATACAAAATCCCATATAATATCTCTCATATAAAACCTCACACTCACTATTTCTCATATAACACTTCACACTTTACTTTCCACTTTAATATAAATAATTTAGGGCAACCACCAAATTTATAACTCCCTCTTTTGATAAGAACTTGATACCTCATGCTTATTCAAATGCATGCAAATAACCTCATGCAAATCATGCTCTCCACACATGCATTCAAACTCCACCCAAAATCTAAAGCTATAACCATGCTCACGCTCCAATGCTCATGCAAATCGCATGCAAACTATATAAACTTATTCTTCAAAACTCCACGAAGCTTTATTCATGCATTCCTTACTAGAATTTACGCTTTACCAAATAAATGACTTCGACACTTCTCTAATTCTGTAGGTTCAACAGTGGCGCTTGCTGTCAATGGAAAGGGGAGTGTTGCAGTGCTTTGTCGATGTAGAAGGGTGGCGTTGGCGCAACATCACTCTCTTAAGCATTCAACGTGAGCGTCGAGGATCGAAAAATTGAATTTGAGGAGTGTGAGAGCATCGACGCTCTCTACCACTGTATAGGGGGGCACTCTAAAAAAAAAATTCAATATTTTGTTCTTGGATCTCGCCTCAGAGAGCTGGACCTCCAACCTGCTCTGATAGCAAAATAAAATATATGAGGCAAACAACACGGTGAGGCTACGCTCACTTCTGTATTATTTAATGAAGATGGATTACATCTTTATATAGGAAAATACTCTCTCGAGTCGGTTACATGCAAACCAAAGACAACTAGACTCTTAACTAAGAACTAGCTCTTAACACGCCTACAACTAACTCTCACAACTGAAGCTTGTAATTGGTGCTTATAATTGGTGCTTACAACTGGCACTTTCTCCATTATTTCCAAGTAAACTAAATTAGCACTAATCAACAATCGATTTTTGGAGAGGAAGAGGAAAAAAGGACGTTGTTTAATGACTAATTCATTCACAGAAATTCAATACATAGAAGTAAAATTTCAGGATTGTAATGTAATAAATCGCACATGCAAACCTTAATATAGAAACTCTATAAAGTTGGGCAGTATCAATGATTCCATTCTCAAATTTCAATGCGTAGAAGTAAAATTCCAGTACTGTAATGTAATAAAAAAAAATTATGCAAATTTTAAATATAGGGACCATGTAAAACTTGGCAACGTACACTTCAGAGATGGAAGAGTCTACAAGATGGATGCATAGAGGTGAAGAAGATAATTTGATGTCGATTTGGAGGATGTGATTATAATCAACTACAATATCGGAGAATGAGATGTGTTGTACATGTTAACTGTTGGAGAAATACTATAAATTGAAGTAGAAATCCATTCGACAGAAGATCATTCTACACATGATTTTAACCAGAAATTAAAATTTCAACTACAAAATTCTCTCCTTTTTAAAACAAATCCTTCCCTGAACCGGATCATAAATAAAAATCCATAAAATCTCTTGGCCATTTAACCAACATGCCAATAAAGAAATTTTGAATAGCAAAGTGAATGCATTGCAGAGTATTATACAAGCGTTCCATGAGCAATTGAATACAACAAGATAATTTGAATACAAATGAAAAATTGAAATTTTTATTTACAAGAATATCTAAATTAATAACCAATACTAGGATCAATGATCTGTGATACTTGATGTTGATCTCCAATTTGGATCTTGCTCCACGTCCTTGGTTTTGTCTTGCTTGCTAATTGATGGACTTCCACTCACACAACCAGAAATAGTCTAGCTCGAAGATTTCCTTGCAAGGTAAAGCCACCATTCTATATTAAGTCTTGTATCCTAACTCTCACAAATAAAACCAGTCAAAAATAATTTGGCATCATAACTTTACCAATAACCAGTGTAATGCTTTTCTCATCTAGACCATTTGCTTTATAGGAAATTCCTTACTTACACATGTCCACATGGACAATTAATTTTTTTTTTAATTAAATAAATTATGATTATTTCAGGCTCACACTTGTCACCCTCTCCACAAGTTGCACAAATAATTAGATATTTTATTTAAATTAAAATTCAATTTCCCTCACATTTCCTAAATGTGTTCCTTAAATTGCTCCTGGTTGTCTCTTTATTCCCCATATTCTTATTTAATGTCTCACTCCTTATTAAATCTTAGTTAGAGCTAAAATATGAGTCTTCTTCTAGTTAGACTAGTGGTAGCTAGACTGTAGATACCATTCTATGTGTACACCTATTCTCTCATACTTGTTTATGTCTTATTTTAAAATTCTATTTTAGTATGTTCCTGCACACATGTGCATTATATCAAATCTTTAGAATTTTCTCACTTTTTCTTTAGATTGATTTATCTTTAATATTTTCTTTTATTTAACATTTTATTTTAGTCCCCTAACTAAACTTTGACTTAGGCTTTGTCTTAGAATAGTATTATACTTTTATGGGGATTTAAAATTAATAAAATTACTCATTAATTAATTAATTATTTTAAATCTGACAATGTCAAATCAATTCATTGTTTTCTAGGCCACCTAGATTCATTGACTCAAGTTTTTAAATTACGCGACATGCTCTTCAAGACGCACTCCCGTACTCCAAGGTTGACACTGATCTTTTGACCTGTTTTCGTAGTTTGTCCAACCCTTCAAGTCAACAATCCACTCGGTCGACCTTGTGAGAGACTAAGGGTTTGTAAGGAATAAGGACTTCGCCTTATTGCACGCCCCTTAGATTCTTTGTGAGCAACTATATCATTCTTCTCTCATGACATCACGGACCTATCGAACTAGGGAATCATTAACCTACTATTTGATCCACAACGAGAGTACTATTAGGTTGTGACAAGGACGTTGCCACACCTTTCACTCAACATATTGTTTCTGTGCATGAACCCTTTACTCCTTATGTGAGTCGGATTAACAAGCATCATCATCTTGCATTCATTGACAAAACACTTTCATTGATCCATATACATAACCATACTAATTCAATCATATGACACATATGTGTAAAATGAAATTCTAAAAAAAACTCCATCCACTTTGTAACTCAATCTAGATCCCAAGGAGGTCCATTGATGCCATCGGCATCCACAATCTAGCACGTCTCCTACACACTCATGTAAACTCATCGACATCATTTGCCAATACATATATATCAAATGACAATAAATCACAACCCATCAATATCATCATAAAAATCCATAATAGAAACAAATAACTATGTACTATAACTAGATCACTTGGATGCAAGTGTCCTCAAAGGATAAGTCGATAACATGTGCTCAGTAGGGTAGGATGTTACATACGCCTCCTCTTGTTTTAAAATTCATCCCGAATTTATACAGTATATAAATGATCTGAAAATATAAGGCTGACTTGTTATGCTATGCAAGCACCCTCTACTTCATTAAAATAAACTTTACAGGACCTTGCTTCATGTGTTAAAATATGCAAGATAAACTTATGTGTTAAGTTCATGTATCCTCTTGTAAATGCTTATGTGTGAGGATATGTTATTTTAAATGGTTATATATGTACTTTCAATAAATACACAACAACACAACTTGCAGCAAATAAACCATCAAACTCACAACAAGAACAAGATGATAAAGGAGTTCACCCCCCTCCGGGCTACATCTCCTTCAGCCTCCATCAATCGACTTGGCTCTCTGGGATTAATTTTTCAAAAGTTATTTTACAAGTTGTTGCTCAACTCCAATGGAAAAACAGACAGTACCATTGAGATCAAAACACATAAAAACCCAAAAAATGACTAATAGAACTCTGAAAATGGATCATGACTCATCTGGGCATGACCTCCTCTACATGTGGCCATAAGCTTCACTGAGCTTCTCTTTGGTAAAAACACCTGTAAAAGTCCTCAAAAGCCTTTGAAACCTATCCCAATGTGTTTATAGCATAACAATTAGCCAAAAATGATTATTCAATCACAGAAAACAAACATAGGCTCACCAAACCATGTCCTCGATCAATGAGGGCTTCAAGCTCCCTAGAGCTTCCTGAAACTTCAATGATAAAAAAACCTACGAAAGAAGTCTTCAACTGGCCTTGATAATAGTTTCAATGGATTACGGACATCCAAAAACCCCTAGCTGGGCTTTTACAACACCTCAATCGGCCAAAAGATGAAGAAGATAGGCCTCCTGCCATTTTCCTCCTTCAAGCTTGCTGTCACTGGTTCATCAAAACGCACCCTTATTAAATGAACCTGTCACACACACTTATTTAAGCACAAAAACCTGGCACCGGGTGCAACCGTGCCAACGGTGCAAACCGTAGAATGGTAAAGGGCGCGCCAGCCCCTAACCGCCTAGCACCTGGGCGTATGAGGTCATGGGACCATGCGCATTAGCAAAAAGTGGTTAATATGGTTATAATGGTGTAACTCCCCCCATGCTCCATACATGGTCATATGGAAGCATATATATAAACCCCTGTGACCAGGGGCTCCATCCGTTGTAACCCCCCCGCACACAATAAGACCATCAGTCACATGTATGTGGAACAAAACCACAGGCCGGGGCTAAGCCCCGGCCCGACCTTCCGCCGTATACAATGTTATATTAATTTAAATAAAATACAACATATATATTTAATAAGAAACATACGGTGGTGCAACGGCCGGGTGGAGTTTGTGAAGGATTATGCGGTGGGAGGTCCGAGGGTCAAACCCCACGAACTCCAATACAATTTTAACAAAACAATCAACCAATACCTGGGTGCCACGTGGCAGCCCATGACAAGGCCACGTGGCACCACACCATTTGTTGAAAATGATTCCACGTGTCACAACACAATTCCCCCAGATGTCAGCCAATCCAAAACTTCCATGTCACCTCTACCATTTCATCGTATGGCCGACAAGTCAGCGTACGTTCATGCCACGTTAGCATCCGTACGGACTGCACAGTCAGCACCCATTTTTTTTCCCTGTTTGGCAATTCGGACAGATTGCAATATCTCTTGCTCCCAACGTCCGTTTGAGATGAAAAAAATTGCATTGGATTCATGACGACGAGGGCTATGCTCTCGTTCATTTTGAAGAAATTCCAAGAACGTTGATTTTTGGGCTAAAATTTGACCCCTGTTCTAGATTTTGATCACACCTTCCCACTAAAAGGATTTTGATCACACCTTCCCACTACAACTAACTATGTCCCTCAACCACTACTCTCTGGCTACTCCTGACCCACTGTTCTCTCTGTGCTTGGAAGACTACCAACCTTCCCACTGAGAATCAAGTCCCTCTTTCGAATTCTTTAACGTCAACAAAATCAGCTCTCCAATGGCTGCAAAAACTTTCCTGCGACATCTTGTCATAAGCCAAGAAAACCATCAATCTTGAAAAAAAATTCACAAGACTGAAAATGATGCCAACAAAATCTTTTGTTCTTCAAACAAACTGTCGCATCTTGTACTTCATCAAAGCACATGGCGTTTTCCTGCATCTCGATGCACTCAAAATTAACTTACAAGTCAACAAACACCATCGACTAAACACAAGTCGAACAACACCATCGACACAACATATTCGTCAGAAAATCATCAACACCTTTCGAGACTCATTTGAAACATATCGACCTTCCCAAACTGACAAGTCGACAAACATGATACATAATCATGTTGTAATCATGAATCATTCATGAAGAACCATCACAAGGTTTATTGCTTACACATACATAAAAACAAATGCATGTGCATGACTCTTCAACTCTCCTTCCAGTACAAACATAAGTACATAACCCAAAACATGTGGGTACATAAGAATTGAACATGAAAAAGATACATGGTTGTAACAAGTGAACATCATATCCATCTTTTACATCCTCCTGGCGAATTTCTGCAACAAACAGGAATACCTTCAAAATGAATTGCATTCACATGCAAATTGCATCATGCAAGTTGTGATAAACTGCTGCAACTTATCATGCTTCCCATAAATGCACACATAACGCTGAAAAGTGCATTTACAATAGAAAAATGCAAGCTTTACTTGCTCAAGAAATCCAACCATTTCTTACCAAGCCAACTCAATGGTGACTTTTTCTGCTGAACATCGTCCTCTTGTGAATTATCTTGACTCACATCGATGATGGAATCTCCTCTTCCATTCTTGTCAATCTCTTTATCCAATTGCTTCTTGTACTGTGGATGAGTGGTTGGATGCAATATCCAACATTGTTCAATGAGATGACCCCGCTTCTGACAATGAGTGCAAATCTTTTGCATTCTCTTTTCACGTTGTCTTTGCTTATCAAGTTTCCTGAAATTGGACAATCTTTTCCAACATTTTGAAACATGATGGTTATATAAACCACAATATGTACATGGATTCTTTCTTCCATTTTTACATACAAATTTATCATGCTTAACATAATCAAAAGCAACTGAATGATAAGGGGAATTATACCTTGAACATTCACCTTTATCGCCTCTTTGAGGAGGTGAATCTGAAGAGTTACAAGCTCTCCTTTGAAGACCATCAACAGTGTTCTTGTCCTCATCACTGTCACAACTCTTTCGTTTCACACATTCGTATTCATCTTGAACACAAGCCTTGCATGCTGGAGGGATTGAACTTTCAACAAAAGTTCTTGAACTTTCACCTTTAAAGCCTTCTTGAGGAGGTGAACCCAAAACAAAATTTTTTCTTGGAACTTTTTTCCTTGTCTCGTCGACTTTGGAATATGCTCCATCTCTTCATTCATATCAAAGACCACAATACTTGGGTCTTTCTTCAACAAAAATAGGCTCAACAATGCCTTGTGCATGCTTGCCTAACCCTTTACCCTCATAGGCCACTTTTAACGACAACTTGGACCCTATTCCTCTTGAAGCTTCCTCCATCCTTGGAAGATATCCAACTTCAACACAAAACTTTCACAAATACCAACAGCTAAATCTCAAGCTATCAATGGCAAACACATGAGCAAAACAAACTATGCTCCGATACGACCTGATCTAAAAATAGAAGGCTGACTTGTTATGCTATGCAAGCACCCTCTACTTCATTAAAATATACTTTATGAGACCTTGCTTCATGTGTTAAAATATGCAAGATAAACTTATGTGTTAAGTTCATGTATCCTCTTATAAATGCTTGTGTGTGAGGATATGATCTTTTAAATGGTTATATATGTACTTTCAATAAATACACAACAACACAACTTGCAGCAAATAAATCATCAAACTCACAATAAGAACAAGATGATAAAGGAGTTCACCCCCCTCCAAGCTACATCTCCTTGAGCCTCCATCAATGGACTTGGCTCTCTGGGATTAATTTGTCAAAAGTTCTTTTACAAGTTGTTTCTCAACTCCAATGGAAAAATAGACTGTACCATTGAGATCAGAACACATAAAAACCCCAAAAATGACTAATAGAACTCTGAAAACGGATCATGGCTCATCCGGGCATGACCCCCTCTACATGTGGCCATAAGCTTCACTGAGATTCTCTTTGGAAAAAAAACCTATAAAAGTCCTCAAAGCATATGAAACCTATCCCAATGTGTTCAGAGCATAACAATTAGCCAAAAATGATTATTGAATCACAGAAAACAAACATAGGCTCACCAAACCATGTCCTCGATGAATGAGGGCTTCAAGCTCCCCAGAGCTTCCTGAAACTTCAATGATGAAAAACCTGCAAAAGAAGTCTTCAAATGGCCTTGATAACAGTTCCAATGGATTCAGGACATCCAAAAACCCCTAGCTGGGATTTTATGGTACCTCAATCGGCCAAAAGATGAAGAAGATAGGCCTCCTGCCATTTTCCTCCTTCAAGGTTGCTGTCACTGGTTCACCAAAATGCACCCTTGTTGAATGAACCTGGCACACATGCTTATTTAAGCTCAAAAACCTGGCATCGGGCGCAACCATGCAAATGGTGCAAACTGTAGAATGGTTAAGGGCACGCGAAACCCTAACCGCCTAGCACCTGGGCGTATGAGGTCATGGGAACGTGCGCATTAGCAAAAAGTGGTTAATATGGTTATAACGGTGTAACTCTGCCCACGCTCCATACATGGTCATATGGAAGCATATATATAAACCCTCGTTACCAGGGGCTCCATCCGTCGTAACCCCCCCATGCACAATAAGACCACCGGTCACATGTATGTGGAACAAAACCACGGGCCGGGGCTAAGCCCCGACCTGACCTTCCACCGTATACAATGTTATATTAATTTAAATAAAATACAACATATATATTTAATAAGAAACATACGGTGGTGCAACATCCGGGCGGAGGTTTTGAAGGATTATGCGGTGGGAGGTCCAGGGGTTGAACCCCGCAGACTCCAATACAATTTTAACAAAAAAATCAACCAATACCTGGGTGCCACGTGGCAGCCCATGACTGGGCCACATGGCACCACATCATTTGCCGAAAATGATGCCATGTGTCACAACACGATTCGCCCAGATTTTAGCCAATCCAAAACTGCCATGTCACCTCTGCCATGTCATCGTACGATCGCCACGTCAGCATACAGTCATGCCACGTCAGCATCCGTACGGACTGTACGGACTGCACAGTGAGCACCCATTTTTTTCCCTGTTTGGTGATTCAGACAGATCGCAATATCTCTCACTCCCGACATCCATTTGAGATGAAACAAATTGCATTGGATTCATGATGATGAGGGCTACGCTCTCGTTCATTTTGAAGCAATTCCGAGAAAGTTGATTTTTGGGCTAAAATTTGACCCCTGGTCTAGATTTTGATCAATAAATGAAGTAAATAAAATTATCTGACAAAATCTATATGTCTAATCTATCAAACAAGTAAGAAAAATAATGATGCATATCATATGTGTCCTCCCAGGTAGCCGAGTGTGGACTATAATTGTCCCATTGGACCTTGACCTAATCAAACATTTGACGCCATAGATGTCGAATGTGATGGTCTAGAATGTGTATTGGCTCTACCGTGAGAGCACCCTCGTCTGAAACCTTCAAAGAACTCATGTCAACCATATGTGTAGGGTCACTAACATAATGTCTCAAAACAGATACATGAAATATGTCATTCATACACCTCAAAGAATCAGGCAAGGCTAGTCGATCGGCCACGAGTTCTTTCTTTTCCTCAACTTCGAAAGGTCAAACAAACCTAGGAGAGAGTTTAGCACCCTTTCCAAACTTGATCAAACTCTTGTGCAGTTTCACCTGCAAGAAACTCGATCGACAACTTCATAACTGTAGTCAACACGTTGTGCATCGACATAACTCTTTTGTCGATCTTGTGCTTCCTTAATCCTTTTTATTATCAATTGCATTTGTTGTTCCATTTCTTGGATTACTTTTGGTCCCACCATGACCCTATCCTCAATTTCATCCTAGCTCAATGGTGTTCGACACGGTCACACGTAAAGAAACTCAAATGGTGTCATCTTAATGGTACTTTGATAGCTGTTGTTGTATGGAAACTCTACTAGTGGCAAGAACTCTTTCCAACATTTGTGTTGGTCTATTACATACATATGAAAGATATCTTCCAAACTTTGGTTTTTTCTTTTTGTCTTCCCGTCTGTCTCAAGGTGATATACTATACGAAAGTTCAATTGTGTTCCCAAAGCCTCTTTGAAACTGGTCCAAAATCATCCTGTAAACAACGATCCTCGATCAAATATGATCCTTCTTGGTACACCATGTAACCTTACAATCTCGTTGACAAAAAATCTAACTATGTCTAGCGCCTAATACATCATACGTATAGGTATAAAGTGTGCACTCTTCGTCAGAGTGTCAACTACCATGGAAATCAAGTCATGTCTCCTTGTCTTCAATGGTAATCCAAATATAAATTCCATCGAAATGACATCCCATTTCAATTGTAGAATAACATGTGGTTGTAGTAATCTTATGGAATGTTTATGTTCATCTTTCACTTGTTGATATTCTAAACATTACGCAATGTAACTAACTATGTCTTCTTTTACTCCCTTCGAACAATAAAGGCTTAAGGTCTTCCTTCATCTTTGTGACTCTCAGATGAGCCATGTACACTGCTCGATGCACTTCACTCAAGATAAAAATTATTAATTTGTCATTAGACGTTACGTAAATTATATTGTTATACCTCAACAATCCATCATTGTCCAATGTATAACCTTCAAATTTTTTTACCACCATGGTATCTTGTCCAATATTTTCCTTAACCTCTTTATACCAGTCATCGTTGATCTGTATCGTTAGAATATTTTCTTGAAGATTCATGAAGAGGTATTACCTAGAATATGCATGGTCTTCAACTTGAGGCATCTTCCACTCTATTCACCGTACCTTTTATGTAAGTAATATCGAAGTTGTATTCGCTAAGTAATTCTGACCAACACCTCTGTCATGCATTCAATTCACTCAGTGTAAATATGTGTCACAATCCAATCATATAGTGTCTCCAAACTCTCAAGGCATATACAATTTCCAATAAATCCAAGTCATGTGTTGTGTAGTACTCCTCATGCCTTCCCAATTTCCTTGAAATGTAAGTGTTCACTCAACTATCTTGCATCAATACTCCGCGTAAAACTTCCTTGTATGCATCCATGCATACCAATAATTCCTTGTCCCTATTAGGGACTTTTAGTATCAACGTTGTCGTCAATAACTCCTTGAGCCCTTGAAATGCTTCCGCACATTTCTCGGTCCATACAAAATTCTTGTTTTTCTTCCACAATTCCATGATCGTATTTACTATCTTCGAAAAGACTTTGACGAATTGTCAGTAATACCCTGCTAAACTTATAAAGTTGCATACTTTTTGTACATTTTTTAGTGCAGGACATTCCATAATAGCTTCAACATTTGCTGGAACCACAATGATAGCTTCATCGGATATGATATTTCCCAAGTAACGAATCCTCGATTGGTAAAAAAAACATTTCGACAGTTTCTCGTATAATTTGTTTTCTCGTAGAGACTGTAGTATCAATATTAAATGTTTGTCATGATCTTCTTTCATCTGAGTCTAAATCAATATGTCATCAATAAATACCTGAATAAACTTGTCCAAGTATTCATGGAACGCCCCATTCATCAAGCTCATGAATACCCATGGGGTGTTTGTCAGTCCGAACGGTAAGAATGTAAACTCATAGTGTCTCAATCTCATCTTAAATACCGTTTTAGGGATATCTTCCTCTTTAATTGGTAACTAATGATATCTTGATCTCAAGTAAATCTTCAAAAACGTTGTCGCTCCCTTCATCTGATCAAACAAATCGTCTATTCTTGGCAACTGATATTGGTTCTTGTTCATCCCTTTTTTCAATTGTCGATAGTCAATACAAAGTCTCCATGATCCATCTCTTGTTCTAAGGAAAATAACTGGTGCACCCCAAGATGAAACACTTGGACGTATAAGTCCGAGTCCAACTACTCCTTTAATTTCATTTTCAACTACTGTAACCTAGGCGTTGACATCTGGTAAGGCGTTCTTGATATCGGTTTGATTCCAGGTTTCAAGTCGATTGTAAACTCCAACTCTCATTCAGGTGGTAAGGCTGGTAAAACTTCTTGAAACATGTCCAAAAACTCTCATACTACAGGAAGGTTATCTAATCCTTTCACCTCGCACTTTTCATATAGATTGCATCGCTTGCGCATACTCTTTTGTAGTTGTATAGAAAAAATAAATCTCAAGGACACTCCCTGGTTTCTCCCTACAATCACTCATCTCTATCCCACATCATCTGTCAAACTTAACCATTTCGTCTTAAAGTTGAGTATTGCATCATGCGATTCCAACCAGTCCATATCAATCACTATATCATAAGATCTTAAGATAG
Organism: Picea engelmannii; assembly: GCA_009831015.1. Lineage (NCBI taxonomy): Eukaryota > Viridiplantae > Streptophyta > Pinopsida > Pinales > Pinaceae > Picea > Picea engelmannii. The sequence goes on along the minus strand of ML780291.1, from coordinate 1,137,995 downwards.
TGACATATAGGATGGCCTTCATTTAAAAATAATCCAAGTTAATTCTATAGTCCATAACTTTTCCTCCAACCTTCTGTTTGGCACTCGGTTCCATTTCTATGTATCTGAACTTGACTGCGTTTACCTTAATTCTCTTTAGTGTTTCACTAGAAATAAAGCTCTATGTACCACCTAGATTTATCAAAATATTAGATCGATGATTATACCTAACATCTCGAGCACGGTGGATTGGTGCTCGGCCTGACGGTTGTTCACTGTTGCATGAATCTTGTGGGCGTTGGCCAAATCTTCAACTGTAGTGTGTCTTGTTGATCCGGTCACTCTGTCCTTCTCAATCAAACAACCTCATTGGTAATGTGGCTTTCCACATGTCCAACTTCTTGTCTTCGGTCTAGTACTCTTGTTCCCCAAAGTAGAATTAGCCTACCAGTATGATATCCTTCTTTGTTCTACTAAACAAGGCTAAAATCTTGTTGTTGTGGGTGACATTGCTACTAATGTGGTGGTCCTCTGTAGGGAGTCCTCACCCAAGGAGTAGGTCATTATGGTGCTATGAACATGGGTCCTCTAGATGTATCTTGATACCCTGATGTCTGTCTGAATGGTGTATGATGTTGTTGTGCTCCTGATGTCATTTGTCTAGTTGGTATTGAAGGAGTCCCTCCCTAACCCCCACTAGTCAGCTCTTCCTTATATATGAGGGAATTCTGGACTGCATCATGCAACCTTTGAGGCATTAGGATCCTCATCTTCCTACTAATGTTGAAGTTAAGGTCAAACAAAAACTTGTTGACCTTTATATTCGCCATGTTCAGATGTGGAGCATACCTAAGAAGCTCAATGAACCTGACCTCATACTCTGGCACCATACGACCACCCTATCGTAAGGTGTTGAACTCATCGACCTGACCCTCAATGAATTCCTCATACAAGTAACTCTACCGGAACTGTTCCTCGAACATCTCCCATGACACATCTTCAACGACCATGCTTAGTTGAGGCATGAGTTTCTTCCACCATATAATAGCACTCCCCTTCAATTGAAAGAACAACATGTGGACCTTTATGTTGGAGGTGTAATCACAAAGTGTGAAGCACATCTCCTTAAAGTACTCGAAAAGATCACTTTTTCGTCTAAGGAAGTAAACCCATGTGTATCTTGTGCAATCATTAATAAATAACATAAAGTAAAATGCACCTCCTAAAGACCTAGTGTACATAGGTCCACAAACATCAGTATGCACAAGATCTAACACAACTCTCTTTTTCTTATCAAGATTAGAGGGGAATTCATCTCCGTGCATCTTTCCTAATGCACATCCATCACAAGAAACTTTCTCATTCTTTAACATGGGAAGTCCTTCAACCATATTATTTTTCTGTAATAACAATAAATCAGGATGATTGATGTGTCCATACCTTTGATGCCAAAGAATCTCTATTGGCACAGTGGCATAAGTCAGTGCATGATGTGCTTTGTTGGTTACATCAAGTTTGTATAGACCTCTTGCTTTGACTCCTATTGCAGCAGTTCGAAAGTGGTCCAGCAGATCCTTCACTATGCAATAATTCTTAAAGAATTCAACCTTTAAGTTTTGATCTGTAATGGTGGACAGAGAGATCAAATTTCTCTTTATTCCTGGAACATACACTACATTGCGAATGTGACAAATAGTGCCATTCAAAAATGTCACCGGAATGTCTCCATATCCCTTGACCTGATGAGCGCGGTCATCTCCAAGATATATGCTAGCACCATTCTATGTTTCTTTAAAATTAGCATACCAATTTTTATTACAAGTCATATGTATTGATGCTCTGGAATCCACAAACCAGGCATTAGAATCAACTGTTTCAGCAGATAAAGCAGTGTTAGACACAAACAACATAAGATCCCGTGAGTCAAAATTCGGGGGTTCATCAATATCATCACTAGCAATAAATAATATGTGATCTTGATTTGAAGATTTTTCTGCATAATGACCTGAATGTGTTCTAGGTTTATTCCTAGCCTCATCACTTTTCTTCTTATGACAATCTTTAACCATATGTCTAGGCTGACAACAATAAAAACAACTCTTTGACTCATTCCTATCAGATTGCATACCTTGATTCGGAGATTGTCGTCTCTACGATGAATTTCCTCTCTGCCATGAACCACCTCTCTTCCATGAACTGACTCCTCTGCCTCTTACTCCTGATCTCCCTCTCATAGATCTATTATTTGATGATGGTGCCAAATCTTTACTATGAGGCTTCAAATTCCCGTGTCTCTCTTCCTCTTGCAGCAAAATACCTGTCAGTTCTTCAAACATAGGAGGTTTCTCCCTTGCTGCAGGACCTATTATGAACATATGATAATCTTCTAGCATACCATTTAAGGTAATAGTCACTAGATCAGTGTTGTAAATAGTTTCCCCCATATTTACTAGCTTGTCTTTCACCTCTTTAATGTGACCCAAAAATGAACTAACATATTCACTTCCATCCATCTTAAGGCCTAGCAATTTAGTTTTCAGAAACAAAATGCGATTTGTGTTGTTAGTTTCATACAATGCTTTAAGAGTTGTCCATGTAGCAGCAGAAGTTGTAGCATCTCTAATATGTGGAATTATGTTATCTTTAACTGACATGCGCAACAATACCTTTGCCTTGTTTTCGCGCTTCTCCCAGTCTTGGATCTGTGCTACTGTTGCACCTGCAGCCGCATCAGGTTTTAATTCAGTTCCCTTCGCAATGTTCCAGACACCATAGCCCTCCATGAGCATCTGCATCTTGAATTTCCAGTTAATGAAATTCAAGCCATCTAGCTTGTTGGCTTCGTTGAGGTATGTCTCCACTAGAGGATTCACCATCTCTGCAAGTTAGTCTCTATAAGTGAATCACCAAAGATATGAAACTTTTTGTCGAGTGTTGAACAGTCCGTCGCTTTGCCTTTCGAATCCACCGATCCGTCTCTACCTTGGCTCTCAATTGTTTTAAAATAAATACAATAAAATCTTAAACATGCATCCTCATATGCATAAGAATAAACCCTTTCTCATTCTTCAAAACTTTACATATAAAAAAATAAGGCTCATATAAAGGCTCATATATAAAACAAATTCTTATATACAAAATCCCATAAAATATCTCTCATATAAAACCTCACACTCACTATTTCTCATATAACACTTCACACTTTACTTTCCACTTTAATATAAATAATTTAGCGCAACCACCAAATTTATAACTCCCTCTTTTAATAAGAACTTGATACCTCACGCTTATTCAAATGCATGCAAACAACCTCATGCAAATCATGCTCTCCACACATGCATTCAAACTCCACCCAAAAGCTCAAGCTATAACCATGCTCACGCTCCAATGCTCATGGAAATCGCATGCAAACTATATAAACTCATTCTTCAAAACTCCAAAAAGCTTTATTCATGCATTCCTTACTAGAATTCACGCTTTACCAAATAAATGATGTCGACACTTCTCTAATTCTGTAGGTTCAGCGGTGGTGTCTGGTGTCAATGGAAAGGGAAGTGTTGCAGTGCTTTGTCCATGTAGAAGGGTGGAGTTGGTGCAACATCGTTCTCTTAAGCATTCAATGGGAGTGCCAAGGATCGAAAAATTGAATTTGAGGAGTGTGAGAGCATCGACGCTCTCTACCACTATATAGGGGGGCACTCTCAAAAAAAAAATTCAATATTTTGTTCTTGGATCTTGCCTCAGAGAGCTGGACCTCCAACCCGCTCTGATACCAAGATAAAATATATGAGGAAAACAACACGGTGATGCTACGCTCACTTTTGTGTTATTTAATGAAGATGGATTACATCTTTATATAGGAAAAGACTCTCCCGAGTCGGTTACATGCAAACCAAAGACAACTAGACTCTTAAATAAGAACTGGCTCTTAACACGCCTACAACTGACTCTCACAACTGAAGCTTGTAATTGGTGTTTATAACTGGCGCTTACAACTGGCACTTTCTCCATTATTTCCAAGTAAACTAACTTAGCAGTAATCAACAATCGATTTTTGGAGAGTAAGAGGAAAAAAGGATGTTGTTTAACGACTAATTCATTCACATAAATTCAATACATAGAAGTAAAATTTCAGGATTGTAATGCAATAAATCGCACATGCAAACCTTAATATAGAAACTCTATAAAGTTGGGCAGTATTAATGATTCCATTCTCAAATTTCAATGCGTAGAAGTAAAATTCCAGTACTGTAATGTAATAAAAAAAAATTATGCAAATTTTAAATATAGGGACCATGTAAAACTTGGCAGCGTACACTTCAGATATGGAAGAGTCTACAAGATGGATGCATAGAGGTGAAGAAGATAATTTGATGTCGATTTGGAGGATGTAATTATAAGCAACTAGAATATCGGAGAACTAGATGTGTTGTAGATGTTAATTGTTGGAGAAATACTATAAATTGAAGTAGAAATCCATTCGACAGAAGATAATTCTACACATGATTTTAACCAGAAATTAAAATTTCAACTACAAAATTCTCTCCTTTTTAAAACAAATCCTTCCTTGAACTGGATCATAAATAAAAATCCATAAAATCTTTTGGCCATTTAACCAACATGCCAATAAAGAAATTTTGAATAGCAAAGTGAATGCATTGCAGAGTATTATACAAGCGTTCCATGAGAAATTGAATACAACAAGATAATTTGAATACAAATGAAAAATTGAAATTTTTATTTAGAAGAATATCTAAATTAATAACCAATACCGGGACCAATAACCTTTGATACTTGATGTTGATCTCCAATTTGGATATTGCTCCACGTCCTTGGTTTTGTCTTGCTTGCTAATTGATGGACTTCCACTCACACAACCAGAAATAGTCTAGCTCGAATATTTCCTCGCAAGGTAAAGCCACCACTCTATATTAAGTCTTGTATCCTAACTCTCACAAATAAAACCAGTGAAAAATAATTTGGCATCATAACTTTACCAATAACCAGTGTAATGCTTTTCTCATCTAGACCATTTTCTTTATAGGAAATTCCTTACTTACACATGTCCACATGGACAATTAATTTGTTTTTTAATTAAATAAATTATGATTATTTCAGGCTCACACTTGTCACCCTCTCCCCAAGTTGCACAAATAATTAGATATTTTATTTAAATTAAAATTCAATTTCCCTCACATTTCCTAAATGTGTTCCTTAAATTTCTCCTAGTTGTCTCTTTATTCCCCATATTCTTATTTAATGACTCACTCCTTATTAAATCATAGTTAGAGCTAAAATATGAGTCTTCTTCTAGTTAGACTAGTGGTAGCAAGACTATAGATACCATTCTATGTGTACACCTATTCTCTCATACTTGTTTATTTCTTATTTTAAAATTCTATTTTAGTATGTTCTTGCACACATGTGCATTATGTCAAATCTTTAGAATTTTGTCACTTTTTCTTTAGATTGATTTATCTTTAATATTTTGTTTTATTTAACATTTTATTTTAGTCCCTTAACTAAACTTTGACTTAGGATTTGTCTTAGAATAGTATTATACTTTTATGGGGATTTAAAATTAATAAAATTACTCATTAATTAATTAATTATTTTAAATCTGACAATGTCAAATCAATTCATTGTTTTCTAGGCCACCTAGATTCATTGACTTAAGTTTTTAAATTACGCAACATGCTCTTCTAGACACACTCCCGTACTCCAAGTTTGACACTCATCTTTTGACTGGTTTTGGTAGTTTGTCCAACCCTTCAAGTCAACAATCCACTCGGTCGACCTTGTGAGAGACTAAGGGTTTGTAAGGAATAAGGACTTCGCCTTATTGCACGCCCTTTAGATTCTTTGTGAGCGACTGTATCATTCTTCTCTCATGACATCACGGACCTCTCAAACTAGGGAATCGTTAACCTACAATTTGATCCACAACGAGAGTACTATTAGGTTGTGACAAGGACGTTGCCACACCTTTCCCTGAACATATTGTTTCTGTGCATGAACCCTTTACTCCTAATGTGAGTCGGATTAACAAGCATCATCATCTTGCATCCATTGACAAAACACTTTCATTGATCCATATACATAACCATACTAATTCAATCATATGACACATATGTGTAAAATGAAATACTAAAAATAACCCAATCCACTTTGTAACTCAATCTGGATCCCAAGGAAGTCCATTGATGCCATCGGCATCCACAATCTAGCACGTCTCCTGCACACTCATGTAAACTCATCGAAATCATTTGCCAATACATATATATCAAATGTAAATAAATCACAACCCATCAATATCATCATAAAAATCCATAATAGAAACAAATAACTATGTACTATAACTAGATCACTTGGATGCAAGTGTCCTCAAAGGATAAGTCGATAACATGTGCTCAGTAGGGTAGGATGTTACATACGCCTCCTCCTGTTTTAAACTTCATCTCGAAGTTATACAGTATATAAATGATCTGAAAATAGAAGGCTAACTTGTTATGCTATCCAAGCACCCTCTACTTCATTAAAATAAACTTTACAGGACCCTGCTTCATGTGTTAAAATATGCAAGATAAACTTATGTGTTAAGTTCATGTATCCTCTTGTAAATGCTTATGTGTGAGGATATGTTATTTTAAATGGTTATATATGTACTTTCAATAAATACACAACAATACAAATTGCAGCAAATAAACCATCAAACTCACAACAAGAACAAGATGATAAAGGAGTTCACCCCCCTCTGGGCTACATCTCCTTGAGCCTCCATCAATGGACTTGTCTCTCTGGGATTAATTTGTCAAAAGTTCTTTTACAAGTTGTTTCTCAATTCCAATGGAAAGATAGACTGTACCATTGAGATCAGAATACATAAAAACCCCAAAAATGACTAATAGAACTCTGAAAACGGATCATGGCTCATCTGGGCATGAACTCCTCTACATGTGGCCATAAGCTTCACTGAGCTTCTCTTTAGAAAAAACACCTGTAAAAGTCCTCAAAAGCCTCTAAAACCTATCCCAATGTGTTCATAGCATAACAATTAGCCAAAAATGATTATTCAATCACAGAAAACAAACATAGGCTCACCAAACCATGTCCTCGATCAATGAGGGCTTCAAGCTCCCTAGAGCTTCCTGAAACTTCAATGATGGAAAACCTACAACAAAAGCCTTCAAATGTCCTTGATAAGAGTGCCAATGGTTTCAGGATGTCCAAAAACCCCTATCTGGGCTTTTACGACACCTTAATCGACCAAAAGATGAAGAAGATAGGCCTCCTGCCATTTTCCTCCTTCAAGCTTGTTGTCACTGGTTCGCCAAAACGCACCATTGTTGAATGAACCTGGCACACACGCTTATTTAAGTGAAAAAACCTGGCACCATTTGCAACCGTTCCAATGGTGCAAACCATAGAATGGTTAAGGGCGTGCCAGCCCCTAACCGCCTAGCACTTGGGCGTATGAGGTCATGGGACCGTGCGCATTAGCAACAAGTGGTTAATATGGTTATAACGGTGTAACTCCCCCCATGCTCCATACATGGTCATATGGAAGCATGTATATAAACCCCCGTGACCAGGGGCTCCATTCGTCGTAACCCCCCCACGCACAATAAGGCCACCGGTCACATGTATGTGTAACAAAACCACGGGCCGGGGCTAAGCCTCGGCCCGACCTTCCGCCGTATACAATGTTATATTAATTTAAATAAAATACAACATATATATTTAATAAGAAACATACGGTGGTGCAACGGCTGGGTGGAGGTTGTGAAGGCTTATGTGGTGGGAGGTCTGCAGGTCGAACCCCATGGACTCCAATACAATTTTAACAAAACAATCAACCAATACCTGGGTGCCACATGGCAGCCCATGACTGGGCCATGTGGCACCACACCATTTGCCGAAAATGATGCCACGTGTCACAACATGATTCGCCCAGATGTCAGCCAATACAAAACTACCATGTCACCTCTACCATGTCATCGTACGTCCAACACGTTAGCATACGGTCATGCCATGTCAGCATCCATACGGACTGTACGGACTGCACAGTCAACACCCATTTTTTTTCCCTGTTTGGTGATTCAGACAGATCGCAATATCTCTTTCTCCCAACGTCCGTTTGAGATGAAACAAATTGCGTTGGATTCGTGACGACGAGGGCTATGCTCTCGTTCATTTTGAGGTAATTCCAAGAACGTTGATTTTTGGGCTAAAATTTGACCCCTGGTCCAGATTTTGATCACACCTTCCCACTAAAAGGCTTTTGGACCCACAAAAGCTTATGATTATTTGTCTTATTTCAAGTTCTATCAACTGATTCTACTTGAAAATTCTTTTCGACAATCACCTGAATATCTTGACATGCCTTGCACTGCAACTGGCTATGTCCCTCAACCACTACTCTCTGGCTACTGCTGACCCACTGTTCTCTCTGTGCTTGGAAGACTGCCAACCTTCCCACTGAGAATCAAGTCCCTCTTTTAAATTCTTTGACGTCAACAAAATCATCTCTCCAATGGCTGCAAAAACTTTCCTGCGACATCTTGTCACAAGCCAAGAAAACCATCAATCTTGAAAACAAATTCACAAGACTGAAAATGATGCCAACAAAATCTTTTGTTCTTCAAACAAACTGTCGCATCTTGTACTTCATCAAAGCACATGGAGTTTTCCTGCATCTCGATGCACTCAAAATTAACTTACAAGTCAACAAACAACATCGACTAAACACAAGTCGAACAACACAATCGACACAACATAGTCATCAGAAAATCATCAACACCGTTCGAGACTCATTTGAAACATATCGATCTTCCCAAACTGACAAGTCGACAAACATGATACATAATCATGTTACAATCATGAATCATTCATGAAGAACCATCACCAGGTTTACTGCTTACACATACATAAAAACAAATGCATGTGCATGACTCTTCAACTCTCCTTCCAGTACAAACATAAGTACATAACCTAAAACATGTGGGTACATAAGAGTTGAACATGAAAAAGATACATGGTTGTAACAAGTGAACATCATATCCATCTTTTACATCCTCCTGGCGACTTTGTGCAACAAACAAGAATACCTTCAAAATGAATTGCATTCACATGCAACTTGCATCATGCAAGTTGTGATAAACTGCTGCAACTTATCATGCTTCCCATAAATGCACACATAACGCTGAAAAGTGCATTTACAATATAAAAATGCAAGCTTTACTTGCTCAATAAATCCAACCATTTCTTACCAAGCCAACTCAATGGTGGCTTTTTCTGCTGAACATCGTCCTCTTGTGAATTATCTTGACTCACATCGATGATGGAATCTCCTCTTCCATTCTTGTCAATCTCTTTATCCAACTACTTCTTGTGTTGTGGATGAGTGGTTGGATGCAATGTCCAACATTGGTCAATGAGATGACCCCACTTCTCACAATGAGTGCAAATATTTTGCATTCTCTTTTCACGTTGTCTTTGCTTATCAAGTTTCCTGAAATTGGACAATGTTTTCCAACATTTTGAAACATGATGGTTATATAAACCACAATATGTACATGGATTATTTCTTCCATTTTTACATACAAATTTATCATGCTTAGCATAATCAAAAGCAACTGAATGATAAGGGGAATTATACCTTGAACATTCACCTTTATCACCTCTTTGAGGAGGTGAATCTGAAGAGTTACAAGCTCTCCTTTGAACACCATAAATAGTGTTCTTGTCCTCATCACTGTCACAACTCTTTCGTTTCACACATTCGTATTCATCTTGAACAAAAGCCTTGCATGCTGGAGGGATTGAACTTTCAACCAAAGTTCTTGAACTTTCACCTTTAAAGCCTTCTTGAGGAGGTGAACTCGAAACAAAATTTGTTCTTGGAACTTTTTTCCTTGTCTCCTCGACTTTGGAATATGCTCCATCTCTTCATTCATATCCAAGACCACAATACTTGGGTCTTTCTTCAACAAGAATAGGCCCAACAATGCCTTGTGCATGCTTGCCTAACCCTTTACCTTCATAGCCCATTTTTAACAACAACTTGGACCCTATTCCTCTTGTGTGATTTTCAAAACCACCAAAACATTCATCTTGAGAGGAATTAGAAGATAAACTAACATTGCATACCTTATGTTCATGCATGTACTTGGTAAGGGTTTCCTTTGCCTCATGGAGTTGAATCTCCATCTCAGGCAACTTTTGAAGAAGTTGGTCTTTCTCCTTCTTCATGGCCTTCAACTATTCTTCAAGGGAAATGCTCACATTTCTGTCTTCACACATCTCTTTCATCAAATCTCTCATATTTAGAATCTCTTCTTTGTCAAAGAATTTAGATAATGAAGATGTATGATAACTATCAATGCTTGAAGCTTCCTCCATCCTTGGAAGATATCCAACTTCAACACAAAACTTGCACAAATACCAACAACTAAATCTCAAGCTATCAATGGCAAACACATGAGGAAAACAAACTATGCTCTGATACCACCTGATCTAAAAATAGAAGGTTGACTTGTTATGCTATGCAAGCACCCTCTACTTCATTAAAATAAACTTTACAGGACCTTGCTTCATGTGTTAAAATATGCAAGATAAACTTATGTGTTAAGTTCATGTATCCTCTTGTAAATGCTTGTGTGTGAGGATATGTTCTTTTAAATGGTTATATATGTACTTTCAATAAATACACAACAACACAACTCGCAGTAAATAAATCATCAAACTCACAACAAGAACAAGATGATAAAGGAGTTCACCCCCCTCCGGGCTACATCTCCTTGAGCCTCCATCAATGGACTTGGCTCTCTGGGATTAATTTGTAAAATATTATTTTACAAGATGTTTCTCAACTCCAATGGAAAATAAGACTGTACCATTGAGATCAAAACACATAAAAACCCCAAAAATGACTAATAGAACTCTGAAAACGGATCATGGCTCATCCGGGCATGACCTCCTCTACATGTGGCCATAAGCTTCATTGAGCTTCTCTTTGGAAAAAACACCTGTAAAAGTCCTCAAAAGCCTCTGAAACCTGTCCCAATGTGTTCATAGCATAACAATTAGCCAAAAATGATTATTCAATCACAGAAAACAAACATAGGCTCACCAAACCATGTCCTCGATGAATGAGGGCTTCAAGCTCCCTAGAGCTTCCTAAAACTTCAATGATGAAAAACCTGCAAAAAAAGTCTTCAAATGGCCTTGATAACAGTGCCAATGGATTCAGGACATCCAAAAACCCTAGCTGGGCTTTTACAGCACATCAATTGACCAAAATATGAAGAAGATAGGCCTCCTGCCATTTTCCTCCTTCAAGCTTGTTGTCACTGGTTCGCCAAAACGCACCCTTGTTGAATGAACCTGGCACACATGTTTATTTAAGTGCAAAAACATGGCACCGGGTGAAACCATGCCAATGGTTAAAACCGTAGAATGGCTAAGGGCACGCCAGCCCCTAACCGCCTAGCACATGGGCATATGAGGTCATGGGACTGTGCGCATTAACAAAAAGTGGTTAATATGGTTATAACGGTGTAAATCCCCCCGCGCTCCATACATGGTCATATGGAATCATATATATAAACCCCCATGACCAGGGGCTCCATTCGTCGTAACCCCCCCGTGATCAATAAGACCACCGGTCACATGTATGTGGAACAAAACCATGGGCCGGGGCTAAGCCCCGGCCCGACCTTCTGCCATATACAATGTTATATTAATTTAAATGAAATACAACATATATATTTAATAAGAAACATACAGTGGTGCAACGGCTGGGCGGAGGTTCTGAAGGATTATGTGGTGGGAGGTCCAGGGGTCGAACCCCGTAGACTCCAATACAATTTTAACAAAACAATCAACCAATACCTGGGTGCCACGTGGCAGCCCATGACTGGGGCACGTGGCACCACACCATTTGCCGAAAATGATGCCATGTGTCACAACACGATTCTCCTATATGTCAGCCAATCTAAAACGTCCACGTCACCTCTGCCATGTCATCGTACGACCGCCACGTCAACATACGGTCATGCCAAGTCAGCATTCGTACAGACTGTACGGACTGCACAGTGAGCACCCATTTTTTTCCCTGTTTGGCAATTCAGGCAGATCGCAATATCTCTCGCTCCCGACGTCCATTTGAGATGAAATGAATTGCGTTGGATTCGTGACGACGAGGGCTACTCTCTTGTCCATTTTGAAGCAATTCCAAGAAAGTTGATTTTTGGGATAAAATTTGACCCCTGGTCTAGATTTTGATCAATAAATGAAGTAAATAAAATTATCTGACAAAATCTATATGTCTAATCTATCAATCAAGTAAGAAAAATAATGATGCATATCATATGTGTCCTCCCAGGTAGCCGAGTGTGGACTATAATTGTCCCATTGGACCTTGACCTGATCAAACATTTGACGCCATAGATGTCGAATGTGATGGTCTAGAATGTGTATTGGCTCTACCGTGAGAGCACCCTCGTCTGACACCTGCAAAGAACTCATGTCAAAAAAATGTGTAGGATCACTAACATAATGTCTCAAAACAGATACATGAAATATGTCATTCATACACCTCAAAGAATCAGGCAAGGCTAGTCGATAGGCCACGAGTTCTTTCTTTTCCACAACTTCGAAAGGTCAAACAAACCTAGGAGAGAGTTTAGCACCCTTTCCAAACTTGATCGAACTCTTGTGCAGTTTCACCCGCAAGAAACTCGGTCGACAACGTCATAACTATAGTCAACGCGTTGTGCATCAACATAACTCTTTTGTCGATCTTGTGCTTCTTTAATCCTTTTTATTATCAATTGCATTTGTTGTTCCATTTCTTGGATCACTTTTGGTCCCACCATGACCCTATCCTCAATTTGATCCCAGCTCAATGTTGTTTGACATGGTCACACATAAATAAACTCAAATGGTGTCATCTTAATGGTACTTTGATAGCTGTTGTTGTATGGAAACTCTACTAGTGGCAAGAACTCTTTCCAACATTTGTGTTGGTCTATTACATACATATGCAAGATATCTTCCAAAATTTGGTTTGGTCTTTTTGTCTTCTCGTCTATCTCAAGGTGATATACTATACGAAAGTTCAGTTGTGTTCAGAAAGCCTCTTTGAAACTGGTCCAAAATCATCCTGTAAACACCGATCCTCGATCGAATATGATCCTTCTTGGTACACCATGTAACCTTACAATCTCGTTGACAAAAACTCTAACTATGTCTAGCACCTAATACATCATATGTATAGGTATAAAGTGTGCACTCTTCGTTAGCGTGTCAACTACCATGGAAATTGAGTCTTGTATCCTTGTCTTCAGTGGTAATCCAAATATAAATTCCATCGAAATGACATCCCATTTCAATTGTAGAATAACATTTGGTTGTAGTAATCTTGTGGAATGTTTATGTTCATCTTTCACTTGTTGATATTCTAAACATTATGCAATGTAACTAACTATGTCTTCTTTCACTCCCTTCGAACAATAAAGGCTTAAGGTCTTCCTTCATCTTTGTGACTCTCAGATGAGCCATGTACACTGCTCGGTGCACTTCACTCAAGACAAAAATTCTTAATTCATCATTAGACGTTACGTAAATTATATTGTTATACCTCAACAATCCATCATTGTCCAATGTATAACCTTCAAAATTTTGTACCACCATGGTATCTTGTCCAATATTTTCCTTAACCTCTTTATACCAGTCATCGTTGATCTGTATCGTTAGAATCTTTTCTCGAAGATTCATGAAGAGGTATTACCTAGAATATGCATGGTCTTCAACTTGAGGCATCTTCCACTCTATTCACCGTACATTTTATGTAAGTAATATCGAAGTTGTATTCGCTAAGTAATTCTGACCAACACCTTTGTCATGCGTTCAATTCACTCTACGTAAATATGTGTTACAATCCAATCATATATTGTCTCCAAACTCTCAAGGCATATACAATTGCCAATAAATCCAAGTCATGTGTTGTGTAGTACTCTTCATGCCTTCCCAATTTCCTTGAAATGTAAGTGTTCACTCAACTATCTTGCATCAATACTCCGCGTAAAACTTCCTTGTATGCATCCATGCATACCAAGAATTCCTTGTCTCTGTCAGGGACTTTCAGTATCGACGTTGTCGTCAATAACTCCTTGAGTCCTTGAAATGCTTCAGCACATTTCTCGGTCCATACAAAATTCTTGTTTTTCTTCCACAATTCCATGATCCTATTTACTATCTTCGAAAAAACTTTGACGAATTGTCAGTAATACCCTACTAAACCCATAAAGTTGCATACTTTTTGTATGTTTTTTAGTGCAGGACATTCCATAATATCTTCAACATTCGCTGGATCCACAATGATACCTTCACCGGATATGATATGTCCCAAGTAACGAATCCTCGATTGGTAAAAAGAACATTTCGACAGTTTCTCGTATATTTCGTTTTCTCATAGAGACTGTAGTACCAATATTAAATGTTTGTCATGCTCTTCTTTCGTCTCAGACTAAATCAATATGTCATCAATAAATACCTGAATAAACTTGTCCAAGTATTCACGGAACACCCCATTCATCAAGCTCATGAATGCCCACGGGGTGTTTGTCAGTCCGAACGGTAAGAATGTAAACTCATAGTGTCTCAATATCATCTTAAATACAGTTTTAGGGATATCTTCCTCTTTAATTGGTAACTAATGATATCTTGATCTCAAGTAAATATTCAAAAACGTTGTCACTCCCTTCATCTGATCAAACAAATCATCTATTCTTGGCAACTGATGTTGGTTCTTGTTCATCCCTTTGTTCAATTGTCGGTAGTCAATACAAAGTCTCCATGATCCATCTCTCGTTCTAAGGAAAATAACTGGTGCACCCCAAGATGAAACACTTGGACATATAAGTATGAGTCCAACTACTCCTTTAATTTCATTTTCAACTACTGTAACCTAGGTATTGACATCTGGTAAGGCGTTCTTGATATCAGTTTGATTCCAGGTTTCAAGTCGATTGTAAACTCGAACTCTCGTTCAGGTGGTAAGGCTGGTAACTCTTCTCGAAACATGTCCACAAACTCTCATACTACAGGAAGGCTATCTAATCCTTTCACCTCGCACTTTTCATATAGATTGCATCGCTTGCGCATACTCTTTTGTAGTTGTACAGAAAAAATAAATCTCAAGGACACTCCCTGGTTTCTTCCTACAATCACTCATCTCTATCCCACATCATCTGTCAAACTTAACCATTTTGTCTTAAAGTTGAGTATTGCATCATACGATTCCAACCAATCCATATCAATCACTATATCATAAGATCTTAAGATAGTGACATATAGGTTGGCCTTCATTTAAAAATAATCTAAGTTAATGCTATAGTCCATAACTTTTCCTCCAACCTTCTTCTTGGCACTCGGTTCCATTTCTACGTATCTGAACTCATCCTAATCGACTACATTTACCTTAATTCTCTTTAGTGTTTCACTAGAAATAAAGCTCTCTGTACCACCTGGATTTATCAAAATATTAGATCGATGATTATACCTAACATCTTGAGCACAGTGGATTGGTGCTCGGTCTGACGGTTGTTCACTGCTGCATGAATCTTGTGGGCCTTGGCCAAATATCCAACTGTAGTGTCTCTTGTTGATCCAGTCACTCTGGCCTTCTCAATCGAACAGTCTCGTTGGTAACGTGGCTTTCCACATGTCCAAAATCTTGTCTTCGGTCTAGTACTCTTGTTCCCCAAAGTAGAATTTGTTAGCCTACTAGTATGAGATCCTAGTCTGTTCTACTAAACAAGGCTAAAATCTTGTTGTTGTGGGTGACATTGCTACTAATGTGGTGTTCCTCTGTAGGGAGTCCTCTCCCAAGGAGTCATTCGTTATGGTGCTATGAACATGGGTCCTCTAGATGTATCTTGATACCCTGATGTCTGTCTGGATGGTGTATGATGTTGTTGTGCTCCTGATGTCATTTGTCTAGTTGGTATTGAAGGAGTCCCTCCCTAACCCCCACTGGTTAGCTCTTCCTTAGATATGAGGGAATTCTGGACTACATCGTGCAACCTTTGAGGCATTAGGATCCTCATCTTCCTACTAATGTTGAAGTTAACATCAAACAAAAACTTGTTGACCTTTATATTCGCCATGTTCATATGTGGAGCATACCTTAGAAGCTCCATGAACCTGACCTCATACTCTGGCACCATACGACCACCCTATCATAATGCGTTGAACTCATTGACCTGACCCTCAATGAATTCCTCATACAAGTAACTCTCCCGGAACTGTTCCTCGAACATCTCCCATGAAACATCTTCAATGAACATGTTTAGTTGAGGCATGAGTTTCTTCCACCATATAATAGCACTCCCCTTCAATTGAAAGAACACGATGTGGACCTTTATGTTGGAGGTGTAATCACAAAGTGTGAAGCACATCTCCATGTTCTCTAACAATGCCTTGGTGGCTGAGCCATCCGTGGCACCCATGAACTCACAAAACTTCACCTTCTCGAGTTCTCTATGAATGCTACCACTACCAAGTGGAGCATGTTGTCAACCCTCATTGGGTACATGAGCTCTGCCCTCATCCCTATCCAATCAGTTAATCAAGGCCTCTGACATCCTATGAAACAATCTCATCAACCCAACGAGATATCCCATACCTACCTACTTCTGTTGAAGGACTTTTTGTTCTCCTTGGGGGTTACACCCCTCTAGCATGGATGCTACTCGATGAGGTGCACTTCTTCCCCTAGCACCAGTTCATCAACCTCCACAGTTCCCTCTAGCCATGATTACCTTCATGGAAAAATTTCAAATTTTAATTAGCGATGATTTTTTAATCAAATATTTGATACAGTGGAAGGCGTAATTGTCCAAGTCAAAGGGTTGAACTTGATCTGATACCATATGGAATGACCCCTCTATTATGTCAACAATTAGTGATGTACAATAGGATTTTTGTTTTTTGAAACAATTCTTAGTGCAGGTGACATGCATCATGATATAAATTAATAACTACTCAATCAATTCTATCACAATCAACTGAAACAACATCACTATTATTCAATCAACCATATATCAAGATGATAACATAAGAAAAATACCAACCCAACCTATCCTGCATGGTTAGGACCTCCAAGACACATAAGTAATTCTCAAGTCCAGGATTCATCCAATTTATTTTGGCCATTTAAGGTCTTAAGACTGGTGATTGTTCTGAGGAAAAAGGAAGTATATAAACCCCATTAATCCAATTATACACCGCAATACAAGACTAAAATTATCAACATACTTAACCATCAATTCCTCATAGTGAAAAATATTAGTCTATTCTACTTAACCAATCTTTCAAGCAATGCTTAAGTGTATTTTTGAATAAGAGAATAATAATACAGTAAGATTATTAAGAACCACGTTAGCGTAAGTACAATCTTAGTAGAATATAGAGATATAATCCTAATCCCCAATTAGTGACTTACCAAGTCAAGTTCATTCAAGGTCAACATCATGTTTCTTACTTCAAGCTATTGTAATAAGGAACAACCCTTATATAGCCCACTATATATCTTAATGAGACAAAATATATTATTATACAACAAAGAAAGAATACTATTTTACATATCCAATTGTAAAGAAATAAGAGCTAGTGTAATAAGGAACAACCCTTATATAGCCCACTATATATCTTAATCGGATAAAATATATTATTATGAAACAAAGAAATAATACTATTTTACATATCCAACTGTAAGGAAACAAGGGAGTTGCAGAGCTACAAGTCCCTGCCGAGAAGGTAGAGGAGATTCATTGAGTTGTAATGTGTTATGTGTGAAATGAGCCATTGAACGACCTTTGGGCATGGGGACAATTCAATTCTTGTAATATCTTTATGCATATGCCACCTTTGTACTAAATGGTATTGGTCATTTTCTCCAAGCTCGCGTGGATCTCCAAACATAACATCTACTCATACAAGAGGTTTGACTGCTTTGCATATCTCATACCACTGAGGATACAAGTTGCGTGTTGAAATGTCCAGAAGGAAATTCCATATCTTGAGAATTCTCTCTAATCTTAATAGTTGTCATGGAAACTTATTTGGAGCTTGGTTTGGTGTTGTTTGCCTTTGTCTTCATCGAAGTAAAATCATAAGATAACATAAGACAATCAAGGAAGATAGGTAAAAACAAGATAGATTAACATTGCATTGGATTCATTGAATGATATTGAATCTGTTTCTACACTAAAAGTGTTTCAATATTTATGAATCTTAAATAAACATAGAACTTGGCATCGCGTAAATTTTTTCAATCAACCAATACCCTGATGATTCTTCTCAGTTCTGTGAAATATAATTTTTTTAGTGGTGGTTGTACATACCGACATATCTGCTCAGCATACAAGATTTAAACAAGTACCATTTAATTAGCTATTCAAATTGGCTTTCCTGTTTTGTTGTTTCATCTCATTGTAATGATTTAAAACTTGTAAATTCCCATTGTGATTGAGCAAATTGAAAGAAGTTATTAGCTTATCCAAATTGTTTAACTCCTAAGATTTTGAATACAATTTTAGATATGGCGAACGAGGTTAGATGGATCGCAATTGTCAGTTTGGCATTGCTTTATATTGTTGTATTCTTTGATCTGGCAACATTTTCTGACAGTTGTAAGAACATCATTATAAAAGGTAATATCTTACCCATGGGAACTAGGGAATAGAGTAAATGCAATTAATAATTTATAAATTACATTTAGTACTTTGATACATTTGCATCAACACTAGGTCAGTTTTTATTTTTTATTTTTTATTTTTTATGATCACAGTGTTGAAGAGTTGATATTGAACTACAATTGATTGCAAACAGGAATAGGAAGGCAGGAAATGCTAGTTGTAAAGCATTGACATGAAAGAAATGATGAAGTTGTTTTTACATACTCGACTCATGTCAAAATTACTCTGCCTGAGGTTTTTCTTGAACACAATGAGCAAATTATTCTGATTTTGATTCTATGTTCTGAATGTGTCCCGTCCTACTACATTCTTATTAATTACTTAACAATTATAAAGTAGGTTAATCAAGATAAATATTCTTACCACCGTACTGCACATGAAGTAAAAGTATATGAAAGTGAAAGCAAAAAAAGACGATCGAGAATGTCATTTAGAAAAAGAAAGGTGAAGCTGGAATTGGACTCCAAAAGAGAGATTTCTGGTGGACCAGATGCTCAACACCACAACCGAAATGGAATATAGATAAAATCCATTAGTATTAGTATTATCAGTGACAACAGCATAGATACATAAGTAGAAGAAGCTTGTTATTGTTGTTGCATGTAATTAGGATATCTGTAAAATTTGCCCACAAGACTGATCAATCAACTAATTAAGATTAATTAGTTTCATAAGATCTTCTTAAAATTTTATAGTTGTAATAGGTCCAATCTTACAGGTAAAAGCATAAAAATATACAACCTAAAATATTTTCCTTCCTCTTGTGTGGTGTGTATAGTCTGATGGAGTAACAACAATGTTAAAAATGCTTTGCTCCACTTCCAACTAAGTGTCTATAGCCCTGATAGAAGTTTTGTGCATCACTTTTTTTTAATTCATGCCTCAAGCATGTGAAAGTAAAATTTGATCACTGTATTCTGGAAAGAGTTGAGTAACCCATACCATAGTAAAAGGATCGATCCTCCCACTAACATTTGTTGATATTGGTATAGAAAGAATGATCATTCAACCCTTCAATTAACATCGATCCTCCCGCTAACATTTGTTGATATTGGTATAGGAAGGATGATTGTGGCAGGCACTTGAAAAATAGGGAAAATCAAGGCGCCATGATTACTAAATGAACGACACATGACCGTTTCATCACCCATTGTTTCCTATCAACAAGAAAGTTTGCTTTATAAAACACGCGGTTGATAAGGTTTTTCAGATTGAACAGTTGGCATGGATTTTATATCTTGTTTGAGGGGAGAGTATGAAATGGCTAGTCATATGTTTCCTGGGGATCCATGATGGATACAATTAGTACACAACCCAAATACAATAAGAATTGGGATGACTAGGGTGAGTTTGCTGGTAGACGGGTGGGATGTTGTTGGGTAGAAGATCACCGACTTATAACTTCAGGTATGTAACATCCCTGACCATCAACCCCAGGGTCGGGCCAACGCTACTATGCCAAAAAACACTTCTATAACAGATTATCCATTCTATTGAACTTAAAATGCTTAATTACAGTTAAACACAAAATTAATGCTAGCATTTCAGAGTTAATGGAAATAACAATAATTCATATGTATAGAAAAATATGTCATAACATTGCAAGAATCACATGTATTCAATTTAGTAAATTACAAAATTAAAAAACATAGTGACACTTATCTTTGAAACTTTCACACACCACCAACTGTGTGTAGACCTTCCACGAACCTCCCAGCCTTAGACTGTGCTGCTCATCACTCTCAATAGTAGGTCACCCTTGAGCTAGGACTAAGATCCACTGGGTAGGGATTCCTAGGCTAGGAAAGGTTTATAGGAAGACACACAGTCAAATAAGAAGGATTCTCTCCCAGGAACCACTTATGCCCACTGCCCATAGACTCTCCTTCCCCACATGCCTGTCCCACCCCAAGAGTATACACCTTCTATGTCACCTAAACAGTCCTTCAGCTGCTAATATCCCTTGCCTTGGGCTTCAGCAATAGACTGGACTAAAAATCCTCAAGCTCTGTGGCAGCTAAAGGGTTCCTTCCGGGAGCTATCTCCTTCCTCCGCGCACTCTCTCACCTAGAGAGAGTCACTCACAAGCTAGGAAACTTGTCCCTTCAACCTCAACCACCTCTCTCACCTGGAGAGAGTGTTGTATATGATGGCCAACAAGCCACATGTGGTCAAGCACTTCACGACCACCACAATAAACTAGAACATAGACACAAACACCCAAGGATGATGACAGATAGATGCAACAACATAACAAGGCTCAACAATTACAGAATACTTTGGTTTTCTCAACCAACCATATAGGACAAACTCACAACTCTGGTTTCAGGGATGCATGACAAGCAATCCATGCAGAGGTCGAAGACAGATTGAACGGTTCAGACATAGTGTGTACCAGCTCCTCCAGAAATCAACACTGGCCTTTAAGGTTTCAGAGTTGCATGAGGGTATGCTTGGAAAGGTAAGACATGATTCACGGTTCAGACAGTCAATAGTCGAATGGAGGAGGAACCCCCGTCATGGCTCAACTCAACATTTTTAACTACATGCACTTGGGTTGACACTTGTCACCCATGAAGCTCGTTCCTTCCCATTTGTAAGTCACTCATCCTTCCAAAGAACTTAGGATAAAACATCACATTTCACAAGGCTTTTCGAATAATATTAAAATATTATTCCCAACGACTTAAGCCCCTAGTCTCAACACTTAGCCTCTCTTTCCAACCTTTCGGCCTTGAATTGCTTACCCATTCATTTTGGATGCTTAGTCTTCCATCACTCATTCATTGTGGTTGATCCACATGCAGAGATGTCTTGTATTAATACTGTGCATAATTACATGTAGAACAATCAGGCTCCTGGCCTTCAACACTTAGGCTCTCTGGCCTAATAATCACATAATCCCACTAGCTTATATAAACTTGGCTCACTAGCCTATAAAACATAATTACAATTAATAATGCAAGCTTTACAACAGGGCTCGGCCTTGGGGACATTACAATCCCCTCCTCTTATTTTTGCACTGACCTCAGTGCAACTTTACACTGCATATGAAAGATTTTCAAAATATTCAAAAACATGTGGGTACTGTGCCTGCATAACATCTTCATGCTCCCATGTCGTGTCCTCAGGACTATACCATGTCCATTGGACCTTTACAAGCCCTATAGCTCGATTCCAGAGCTGTTTGTTTTTCCTGTCCAATATGTGCACAGGATGCACTTGCAGGACACCTTCTTGCTCCATTTGGATCACATTCCAATCGATAACATGATTAGCATTAGGTATATATTTTTTAAGCAATGAAACATGAAACACATTATGTATAGTCATGGATGCAGGTAATGCAATCATATATGAAACTGGCCCAATCCTTTCCAGAATTTCAAATGGACCACAAAATCTGGCTTCCAACTTGGCACAACTTCCCAGCCTTAGGGAACTTCTGTTAGCTTTCACTTTCAGGAAAACATGATCACCCACTTTGAACTCCCTGTGGGTTCTATTCTTATCAGCATAACTTTTCTGCCTGTCTTGGGCAGCTTTGAAATTCTTCTTAATTTTTATCATTTGGTCCTCCATCTCCTTGAGAAACTCTGGCCCAACTACTATTCTATCAGCTGGATTATCCCATATCACTCGAGTATTGCACTTTCTTCCATAAAGTGCTTCAAATGGGCTCATCTTCAACGATGCATGATACCCATTGTTGTAGGCAAATTCTACCAAGTGCAGGTAGTCTTCCCATCTTGATGGTTTGTCCATCACATACATTCTCAGTATGTCTTCTATTACTCTATTCACCCTCTCTGTCTGTCCATCAGACTCAAGATTATAAGATGTACTAAAGTTCAAATTCGTTCTGAATCCTTTGAACAATCATTTCCAGAAATTTGAGGTGAATTTCGAGTCTCTGTCGGACATAATTGTTTTAGGAATTCTGTGCAATCGTGCCACTTCCTTTATGAAAACATAAGAAACATCTGCTGCCTTGTGAGTAGTTTTCAGTGGAATAAAATGGATAGCTTTTGTAAGATTGTACACCACCAACATGATCGAATCATGCAGCTTGGTTGTTCTAGGCAATCCCGTCAAAAAATCCATCGTTACTACTTCCCACTTCCACTTAGGAATGGGTGAAGGTTGCAATAACCCTGTTGGGTGCTTATTCTCATCTTTAACTTTCTAACACTCCATACATATGGCGATGTATTCAACGATCTCTCTCTTCATACCCAGCCAAAAGTAATGGCTCTTGATTGCTGCTACTATTTTATGATATCCAGGGTGCCCTTCATAAGACACATTATGCATCTCCTGGAAAATCATCTGTTTCAAGTACTAGACATTGGGTACAAAAATTCAGTTGTTATACAACATTATTCCATCTATTTCTAATTTATAAATTTCCATCTTCTGTGGCATCTTACCCTGTTGTAGCTTGGCTACCAATAATCTGTACTACAAATATACATTTGCAGCCTCCAGAATTATTCTTTTAATATCAGTCTGATACATGCTAATGGTTGTAGCATGTAATTCATGCACCCTCCTACTGAGTGCATCAACCACTTTATTCTCCTTTCCTTTGATATGCTTGATCTCAAAGTCGTACTCACACAGAAATTCCAGCCACCTACTTTGTCTAGTGTTTAAGGTTAGTTGATCAAACAAATATTCCAGACTGTTATGGTCTTTTATAAGTTAAAACCTCCTTCCCATGAGTTAATGTATCCATTTCCTCAGAGCGTGAATGATTGCTACCAACTCCAAATCGTGAGTGCCATAATTCTTTTCGTGCTCTTTCAACTCCCTGAACTCATAACAGACTACAAATCCATTCTGAGTGAGAACTCCTCCAAACCCTTCTTTACATGCAACTATGCAGACCATGAAATCAACATTTTGATCTACAATCCTCAAGACTGGAGTGTTTCTTAACAGCTACTTCAATCACTGGAAAATTTTCTCATACTCTTCAGTCCACTGAAACTTTTTCTCCTTCCTTTGCAAGGAAGTGATAGGGTGAACTATCTTTGAGAACCATGCGATAAACCTTCTGTAATAGCCTGATAGACCCATAAAGGATCTAGATTTCACCACATTCCTTGGGGATGACCATTCTCTGATGGCCTTAACCTTCTTAGGATCCACGACGATCCCTTCTTCTGAAATAATGTGCCCCAAGTAAAGGATCTTCCTTTGATAAAATGAGCATTTTCTCAACTTGGCATACAACTGGTGTTCTCTCAAAACTTGTAGCACCATCCTCATGTGTCGTTCATACTCTTCCTCTAACTTGGAATACACCAAAATGTCATCTAGGAAGACTATGACAAACTTGTCTAGATAGTCCCTGAATACACCATTCACCAAGAACATAAAAATAACAGGTGCATTCGACAGCCCAAACAGTACCACTGTGAACTCGTAATGACCATACCTTGTTCTAAAGGCGGTCTTCCTGAAGTCTTCATCATTTATTCTTACGTGGTGATATCTCGATTTGAGATCTATCTTCGAAAATATTTTTGCACCTTTCAATTGATCGAAAATATCATCGATCCTCGGTAGAGGATACTTGTTTTTGACAGTTACTTTGTTCAACTGTCTGAAACCAATGCACAACCTCAACGTCCCATTTTTTTTCTTCATGAAGATGACTGGGGAACCCCAAGGTGATATGATTGGGTGAATGTACCCCTTATTTAGAAGCTCTTCAAGATGCAATTTCAACTCTTTTATCTCTGGCGTACTCATTCTATACAGAGCTTTCAACACTGGAGCTGCTCTAGGCATCAAATTTATAGAGAAATCGATGTCTCTCTTCAGAGGTAGTCTGGGTACCTCCTGAAATACGTCTTCAAACTCTGTTAGTACCACATTGTCTCCAATCTTTGAGACTTCATCTTTGGATGCTTCCTCCACAAGGGCTACAAACAATTGGCAACCTTTCATGTAACACTTTTTCAATTGCATTGCTGGGATTTATCTAACAACCACAGCTCTGGGAATTACTTGGACTGTTTTTTGATTCCCCTCATCATCGAGGCATGTAAATTCCTTGTTACAATAGTCTAGGAGGGCATGGTACTGGTCCAACCAATCCATCCCAATTGAATAGTCATAAGAGCCTAGAGGTAGAATATTCAATTCAGGCTTCATGCTCAATCCCTTCATGTCCACAGGACAGGACTTAACCAACTCAGTGACTTTCCTCTTAGTTCTCGTAGACAACTGCACTAACCAAGACTTTTCATGTTTTCTTCTTGATAAAGGCAAAACTATGGCTAGCCTATGAATCAATTAAAATAATAAATTGTTGGCTGTTAATCATACCTTCCACTTCAATCATGTGCAACTAAAATTCAACTTGCTTGTTGTGCAGGGCTGCATAGATCCTTGGCATTCTACTTCCCATGTCCTCCATTGTTTCATCTTGCTAAACATTGTGGAGAACTCTTACTTTATCATTTCTATGGGGGCAATCTCTGTACCTATGGTTTTCTTTACAACCCCAACATTCTATAGGTGGCAGCCTTGACATTTTCTCACTCACTTCAACCTTCCAAGGCTCTCTAAGAGACAACTGTCCTTGAGGACTGTTTCTGAAAAAGGGTGGTTTATTTCCCTTCTACCTATGTTCTTTCTTGAACTTTTTTTGGTCATCCCAAGCCTTCTGAAAGGTAGGATTTTCTCTTTATTCACTACTACATTTGGGTCAAATTCCGACGGTGCATTCGATGCAATTGCCACTTTCTATTGTCGGACGACTGACAAACCTCAGACCCCCTCGAACATCGTTTCACATGACGTCATTTTTCCGACAACCTAATTTTCGTCGATATTGCGACGTTTCAAACGTGGCAAGAGAGATGTTTCAAACGTGGTAAGAGAGACGTTGAAAACGTCACAAGAGAGAAGTTGCAAACGTGGCAAGAGAGACGTTTCAAACGTGGCAAGACTGACGTTTCAAACGTTGCAAGAGAGACGTTGCAAACGTGGTAAGAGAGACGTTGCAAACGTGGCAAGAGAAACATTTCAGACGTGGCAAGACCGATGTTTCAAACATCGCAAGAGAGACGTTGCAAACGTGGCAAGAGAGACGTTGCAAACGTGGCAAGACCGATGTTTCAAACGTGGCAAGAGAGACATTTCAAACGTCGCAAGAGACATTGCAAACGTGGCAAGAGAGACGTTGCAAACGTGGCAAGACCGACATTTCAAATGTGGCAAGTGAGACGTTGCAAACGTGGCAAGTGAGACATTTCAAACGTGGCAAAAGAGACGCTTCAAAGGTGGCAAGACCAACATTTCAAACGTGGCAAGTGAGACATTTCAAACGTGGAAAGAGAGACGTTCTAAAGGTTGCAAGACCGTCGGAAGGAGGTATTAGCTCCGACGCGGTTGCTATGGGAGCGACACTCTTGAACATCGCAAGAACGACGTCCATCAGGTGGCAACAGCAACGGCCAGGAGTTATTAGCTCCGACGTGGTTGCTATGGGAGCGACAATCTTGGAGGTGGAAAGAGAGATGTCTTGGACGTGGCAATAGCGACGAGAAGAGAGTGAAAGACGTCACAATTGCCACCTTTGTGTAGGTATTTTAAAAAAATACAATATCAATATCAAGACCTAATAGTCATTCCAAGCCCAAAGGAGGAGTAAGTCATATAGATGTCAGCTAGTGACATAGTATAGTTGTGTACAATGTGATGTATTAGATTCTTATATTGGTATGGAGTAATAAAAGACCCCCTTTTGTTTACATTGTGACTCTTATGTTCTACATGGATTATTGGTATGTAGGTAATTCTTCTTTCTTTTTTTGTTATGATGAATATGTTGAATTGAATGTGCATAAATGTGTTAAGTGTGTATAAGAGTTGTATATCAACAGAGGTAATAGGCCCACTCGAAAGATATCTCCCCAAAATTCTAGACTGTGTGGAGGAATGAGACCAACTAAATGTTGGCCTCTAGTTGCAACAGTATGGGGAAACCCCCTTTGGTGATATCCATAAGCCAGTCATATTCCATTGCAAGTAACCAATAGGGAAACTCCCTTTGGCTAGGAACATTTTCCTCAATCTAAAGTGCAGAGAAGTGTTGGTGATGTGACAGTGGCCAACCTCCTAAGTTCCACAAGGCTAGTACCCTATCTTCGGAACTTTAAACTAAAGGTGCTTGTTTATGTGGTAACAGAACCCAAATCTCACTACCTGAAAATCAAAATTATTGAAACATTTGAAGGTGCAAATCAAAAGTATATCCTTCTCACCCCTATCCTATTTGATCTACTTATGCATTGATATCAACAAGAAATGCACTTCCACGTTATGTACTAATAGTTAATCCTTAAAATGCAAAACCATTCAATCAAATAGTAAAACCTCTTTCATTACGACACAAGTCAAAGCACAAGCACACTTGGTTCAAGTACAATATACCAATATATTATTCAATAACATTGCTAAGATCAAATACAACAAAGTACACAATAGATAGCCCAACCACAAAATCAAAACAGTGGCTTACTTAGAAACTAAGTACCACCTCAAAGACAGAAAATCCAAACAATAGCCAGCCTAGTTATTGACTACTGCAAGTGAGTTTAATGAAAAGGGAACTTGATATGCGCATTCAACTATTTGACTAGTTTATTGTTAGACCACAAATAAGTGTCTACATGAAAAACCATGATGAGACTGAATTCAACATATTTTAGTTTCTCTGATGTTAGTGTAGTTGTTGAACACTTAGATTGATATTTTTCAAGATAACATTGGCATCAGCATATGTTTAGATTCCATAAAAATTTCAAGGCCATCAAATAATCTAAAATGAACTTTATTGAATTGGAACTGACTTTATTGTACCAATCCTTTAACAAAAGCATACGATCCTCTTTTGAAGAGCTTTTAAAATAAGGAATCGTCACCTAGAATTTCATCATTTTGGGGTGAAATTCTTTCAAGAACATAGTTAAATAAAAACTCAGAGTGGAACATAAAGACAAAATAAATTGGTTACTTATGTTGCTAAAAGTGTCAAATTTATGTATCTTGCATTTCCAAAGATGTGTTTTTTGATAAGTTTGATAAAAGAATATTGATATCAACTTCCAATTACAATATTGGAAATGATTGTCTTTCCGATACTTATT
>ML780291.1:1079006-1089576 GCA_009831015.1 Picea engelmannii | reverse complement strand
TACCTAGCACTAATAATAAGTATCACTTCATATAAATGGTGATGAAGCATGAAGGAGGTCAAGTTGTAATTGAGGAGGTGTTGGAAGTTGTCCCAACCCTTTTTGAAGCGTTGTTATTATAACAAACTTGTCACAACATCCGTTCAATGAAACATATTTATAGATTTTGTAACGTCGCAATTCCGACGTAAAAAAGTCCTAAATGACCATTGGTATTTTGACTTGGTGAACATACTAAGGTGACCGTTGGAGGGGAAAACCTAGTTTCCAAAATGTCGTAATTGCGACATACATCTTCACAAACGTCGCAATTGCGACATACATCTTCACAAACGTGGCACGAGCGACGTTCCAGTGGAAAACGTGGCAAGAGCGACGTTCTAGTGGAAAACGTGGCAAGAGCGACGTTAACGTGGCAAGACCGACGTTAACGTGGCAATTGAGACATACATCTTCACGAACGTGGAAAGAGTGACGTTCCAATGGAAAACGTGGCAAGAGAGACGTTTCAGTGGAAAACGTGGCAAGAGCAATGTTAACGTGGCAAGACCGACGTTAACGTGGCAATTGCGACATACATCTTCACAAGCGTGGCAAGAGTGACGTTCCAGTGGAAAACGTGGAAAGAGCGACGTTCCAGTGGAAAACGTGGAAAGAGCGACATTAACATGGCAAGACCGACGTTAACGTGGCAATTGCGACGTTATCGGGCAACATGAACCTTTTTTTTTATAAATTTCCTCTATTTTGCGACAATATGGACAATTTTGTCCATAACGCCGCAAATAAAACGTCGAAATGTTTACAATATGTAGTAGTGATTGTTCACATAAGAACTTTGCTCTTCTTGTCATTTCCTCCATAGTATTTGGGTCATCATATTAAATCTTATCCCCAATAGGAGGTGGTAATCCACTCAGATACCTCTGAATCTTGACAACCTCATCTTTGATGAATGTAACATACTACATTAATTCCAAAAAACTTCGTTCGTATTCATTAATGGTGATGTTGCCCAACTTGAGCTCAAATAACTCCTTCATCTTTATGTCATAGTATATTTTAGTTAGGTATTTCCTCTCGAAATACCTCTTGAATTCCTTCCATGTGATATTTTTCTCTCTAATGTGTTGCACCTGCACAAGTTGATCCCACCACATGGATGTTTTTCCTTTTAGTTGATACATCACAATTCTTCCTTCTACATGAGAGGAATAATTCTATAGTTGGAAATACTTCCTCATGCCAAGAAACTATGTTTCGACATCTTCCTCCTTCTTATGTTCCCCATCAAACGTAGGAGGCTTAATCTTATTCAACTCCCCTTTCAATTCATCCATCTGATATCTCCTGTGATTTCTGGTAGGAGATGGGCTTGAACTACTGTGTACTTCCCTACTGGAATGATTTTTGGAGTGACGGTGATGTCTGCTGACACTCCTTGATCTTATTTTCCTCTTAGGGGTCCTGCGACTCTCTGTCTTGCTTGAGTCACTTTCCCTTTTCAATTTATTTTCTATTCTTTCCAGGTTCTTCAACATCTTTAAGTTGAATTCACCCTGTCGATCCCTGAATTTCATGAGCTCTTGGCTATCAAATCGGTGAGCCCGAGCCTCTTTCTACAATCTTTCAATGATTTTCATCATATGTCCTTCCTTATCCATGTATTTTCCATGCCCATTAGAGTTTGATCCTTCGACGCCCAAGTTGACATTCCTTCCTTCTCTTTTGTTCTCTGAATTAGAGGAAATCCACACCTCTTCCATTGTCTGCTCTCAATGACAACCCTATTCAGTTTTGGCACTTTCTAAGCTTCTACAAAAACACATGTAGACCACAAGGATTTGTCAGGTCGTCATTCTTATAAAATTCCACACTTTCAAAACCATTCCAATTTTATGAAAATTCTTCGACTTCACAAATTTTACGAGTTCTGCTTGGCTCTATAATTTTTGGGTGATAGTTCCCTCTTTCTCCCTACCCTCGTAACCAAAGGTCGTGACTAAGAGCTAAACTACTAGGTGCTACTCAGGATTTCAACCTTTAAAGATTTTGGGACTTCGAGACTTCGGGTTTCGGGGTTTCAGTCCACAAGGATCCAATAGTTAAAATCCTCTATGGTTCTTTCGTCTTTGAAAATTTATGGACTTCGTGACTTCAGTTTTTGGGGATTCAGTCCACGAGGATCCAACAGTTAAAATCCTCTATGGTTATTTTGTCTTCAAAAATTTCAGGACTTCGGGAATTCAGGTTTCAGGGTTTCGGTTCACAAGGATGCAATGATTAAAATCCTCTATGGCTCTTTCATCTTCAAAAATTTTGGGACTTTGGGACTTCGGGTTTCGAGGTTTTGATCCACGAGGATCCAACAGTTAAAATCCTCTACAGTTCTTCTGTCTTCGAAAATTTAGGGACTTTGGGACTTCGGGTTTCTAGGTTTCACTCCACGAGGATCCAACAGTTAAAATCCTCTACGGTTCTTCCATCTTTAAAATTTTAGGACTTTGGAACTTTGAGTTTTGGGTTTTCGGTAACTGGGAGTTCACGATGCAGTGACTCCAAATCTCTTGTTGCTTCAATCCTTGAATTTTGAAAATTTGATTTCCTTACCCTCCGGGACCCCAGCACAGTTGTCTCCCACCAAGGTAGTGACACACTGAGGAGGGTCCATGTCACCTTCAGTGATGTCATCGGGCCCCACCATGCTCTGTTTTCTTCTCTACCCACTGGCATAGGGTACACACCCATGTGTCCACGTCCATTCCAAGTGAAATCCAAGGGTCATACCTTTCTCAAATCTATGGCGCAGATCCTTTCGACGTTTTGGGGTTTCAGGCATCAAGATTTCGTGCATCTGCACATCTCGAACTTCCGTTTTCTGAAATTCTGAAATTACGGTCCTCATGAATTCAAGATTTCGTGTATCATGATTTCCACACTCCTGTAAAACTCCAGATGGTTTTAAACATTGTGCACGTTCTCTAGACACAATTTCTTCTCAAAACCTCGGTCCAAAGACCACTTATCCGGCCCATCCAGGCTCAACATTGAAACCATGGCTCTTATACCATACTGTAATGCCCCCGACCATCAACCCTAGGGTTGGGCCAATGCTACTACACGGAAAAATACTTCTGTAACACATTATGCATTCTAATGAACTTAAAACACTTACTTACAGTTAAACAAATAATTACTTCTATCATTTCAGAGTTAATGGAAATAATAATAATTCATATGAATAGAAAAATACGTGATAACATTGCAAGAATCAGAGGTAAGCAATTTAGTAAATTACATAATTACAAAACATAGTGACACTTATCTTTGAAACTGTCACAGACCACCAAGTGCGTGTAGACCTTCCACAAACCTCCCAGCCTTAGACCGCGTTGCTCATCACTCTCAGCAGCAGATCACCTTTGAGCTGGGACTAAGCTCCACCGGCTAGACATTCCTAGGCTAGGCAAGGTTTATAGGAAGACACACAGTCACAGAAGAAGGATTCTCTCCAAAGAACCACTTATGCCCACTGCCCACAGACTATCCTTACCCACACTCCTGTCCCACCCCAGGAGTATACACCTTATATGTCACCTAGATAGTCCTTCGGCTGGTAATCTTCCTTGGCTTGGGCTTCAGCAACAGACCGGACCGAAAATCTCCGAGCTTTGTGGCAGCTACAAGGTTCCTTCCAGGAGCTCTCTCCTTCCTCCACACACTCTCTCACCTGGAGAGAGTTGTTCATAGGCCAGGAAACATGTCCCTTCAACCTCAACCACCTCTCTCACCTAGAGAGATTGTTGTAAATGTTTGCCAACCAGCCACACACAGTCAATCACTACACGACCACCACAATCAACTAGAACATAGACACAAACACCCAAGGATGATGACAGATAGATGCAATAACATAACAAGGCTCAACAATTACCGAACACTTTGGTTTTCTCAACCAACCATACAGGACAAACTCACGGCTCTGGTTTTAGGGATGCATGACAAGCAATCCACACAGAGGTTGAACACAAACTCGATGGTTTAGACATAGGGTGTACCGGATCCTCCAGAAATCAACACTGGCCTTTCGGGTTTTAGAGTTGCATGAGGGTATGCTTGCAGAGGTCAGACGAGATTCATGGTTCAGACAGTCGATAGTCGAATGGAGGAGGAACCCTCATCATGGCTCAACTCAATAGTTTCAATTGCATGCAATTGGGTTGACACTTGTCACCAATGAAGCTCATTCCTTCCCATTTGGAAGTCACTCTTCCTTCCAAAGAACTTATGATAAAACATCACATTTCACAAGGATTTTGGAATGATATTAAAATATTATTCCCAAGGACTTAAGCCCCTAGGCTTAACACTTAGCCTCTCTTTCCAACCTTCCATCCCCCAATCCCTTACCCATGCTTTGTGGATGCTTAGTCCCCCATCACTCACTCATCGTGGTCGGTCCACATATAGAGATGTTTTGTATTAATACTGTGCATAATTACATGTACAACAATGAGGCTCCTAGCCTTCAACACTTAGGCTCTCTGGCCTAATAATCACATAAGTCCACCAACTTATATAAACTTGGCTCACCAGCCTATAAAACATAATTACTATTCATAATGCAATCTTTACAACAGGGCTCGGCCTTGGGGACATTACAAGGTACCACTAGATAACCCTCACTTTACGGAGGAAGGAAAACTCAATTAATTGAAATCATTAGTTTCTTATCTAATCAATATGGATTTTTGGGACTGTAAAAGGTTTACAAATCTCAAAGCGGTTGCAATTGAAAAGCTGAGTGAATAAGGATTCATAGTGGGCAATTTGTCATTTTTATCATAAGCAGATCTTGGGAGCTAGATTATGGAACTCGACCAAAATGGAAGCCTATTAAAAAAAACCACTTTCGAGCCAACTAACTTAGCTAGTGCTTTGAGCACTTGATCCCATGAGAAGGAAAATGCTCCAAATCCATGCAACAAAATTGCAAGAATAACCTGAATTGGAAGGTTATTCTATTTGGTAATTTCGGGAATTCCATTGCCCATTTCTTCAGTGCCCACAATAGAAATCTCAATAAGAGAATCCACTAATTTATGGTGGACTTGAACCCCATTGATGTCCACAAACAAACTATCTGTATTAGGATCCACTATCTCATCCTATTCTACTCCATTCATTATTAACCTATTTTTCTTTTTCTTTGTCTGGTTACTAATCCTAGCTTCATCTAGAGACTGAAATCCGAGACAAGGATGATTTTAGGGGTTAAATTTCGCTCATGGGATAATTTTCCATGGTTTTCCCAAAAACGAGATTTGGTATTTTAAAAATTATTCGCCCAAATTCTATAGGATAAA
The DNA here is from genome assembly GCA_009831015.1 of Picea engelmannii. NCBI lineage: Eukaryota > Viridiplantae > Streptophyta > Pinopsida > Pinales > Pinaceae > Picea > Picea engelmannii. Next base: position 1,084,210 of record ML780291.1, on the reverse strand, counting down.
ATTATTTTATCTTAAAAATCACCAAAAGTTTATCAAAACTATATAAAATACTAATAAATTTGAATATTTTTAAAAAAATACCGCCAAACATTTATAGTTGACATATGAAGGATTAGTAATATCTGCCAAGGTTTATACATTTTAAAATAAATTTCCATCCTTAAAATCATCCCTGATCCCGAACCACCCAATTCAGCTGCCCCCGCATTACATTGAATTCTACGTCTCAAAATACTTATCTTCATAATAGTTTTAGGCACTGCCCACTTTGGCTTTTCTTTAGCACTGTAAGCACTAATTTTCTTTTGTTCTTCTCTTTTGTACTGAACATGCTTGATTTGTTAGTACTGCGCATGACAATTTTTGGACAAAGATTTTGTTAAATGATACATACTTAATAAAATGAGTTGCACAAATGGAAGGCTAGGTTTCTTGCAACAATGGAAAGGACAAGTATGGGCCTTCATGGACTACAAAATAATTAATTCATTTGTCAATGGGAAGTAGCAAATGGGGTAGATGATTCCAGTAAAACGACACAGGGGATGAAAACAAAAATACAAAGCAATTTGGTAAGGCATTAGCTTGAGCGCTCAATGCTTCTGATTTCAAGCCATATTATCACCTAGATAGAGAGACAAGTTCACCTAGATAGAGAGACCAGAAAATCAAGAGTAGGGAAGAAAATTTCAAGCGAGCCAAAGTAAAAAAAAAAGGTGTAACATACGGATGAATCCCATATGCATTTCTACATGATATTCATGAAACATTTATGAAAGCATATGACGATATAGATGTTGATAGTAAAGATGAATTCTCAAGACTACTCGGTGAGCAGATGGATTATTATTCTAACAACCCAAATGCAGACGCGATTTACAGTGTACTAGCACAACTGGACGAGGTCTACCATGTGATACTTGAGAAATTTTAGAAAATATTGGAGAGAGGTGAAAAATTGGAGGTGTTGGTACGTAACACTCAATGCATATGCAACAAGAATTTCAAATTTGAGAAGCAAGCACGCCATTTTAAGAGAGACCGTTAAATTTGATAAGCCATGAGATCAGGGAACAACAGAACAACAAGACAAGAGCGGAACAAAGCTTCTTTGAGGTGTTGAAACTGCTGAGAGATGCCCACACAAAGGATGGTTGATTAGATGAGATTGCACCCTAGTAAATATGAAACTACAGTAGAGGGACGACGAGACTGCTTCCTCTTATGACCTCTCCTTATTCGTGGGTTATGTTATGCGATAGTTTCTTATGTAAGAAGCTTCCATGTGATTATGTAAGAAGTTTCCATGCGTTCAGTCACTGGGTTATGTGATAGCTGCTTATGTAAGAAGATGTCATGGGTGTTCAGTCGTTGCCATGCTTTCAGTCCGTGCCACACGCAGATGTCCATGCAGATGTCCCTCATAGATATTAGGATGAGAGAACATTTAATATTAGGGAAGTAATGCTAACTTACTTCATTTTGTATAAAGTTTCAAAAGTTAAAGTTCAAACTTGCTAAAATGTGAACCTTTAACCTAATTTTTTCTCGATATGAAGTTAAATAAGAAGTCAAACTAAAAAACCTACAATATAATATGAAATGGAACTTGAAAACATTAAGAATTTAGAAAAACTTTAGGTTAAGTTTGGTTTATGTGCAAGACTAATAAATTACTATAGTCCCTACCAACCCAAAAGGAAGTGACTAATAAGAAATAAGAAAAAACCCAATCCCTATTAAGTAATAGATATAAAGATTTCATATGTTATTTAACATAAACAGTTATAATCGCATGAGAGTATTACATTCCTTAGGAAGCACATACGGATTTAATACTAATCTATAATGCAATTAACGATTCCATGAGGATATGTCATAGTTGACATTTCACCCACCGAGTCTTTCCAATATTCAAGTTGAGCCAACCAAGTCTTGGAGTGCAATAGCATCATATATAATGTAACGTGCCTCTCGTAACCCGCCCGAAAACCATATCGAGAGATAACCTTATGACTAAAGGGAGGTGTGCAGCACTTCTATGCTATCCTAATTATCTTTAAAACTATAAGAGATCAATTCCGAAAGCAATACATAAAATTTAGAGCTGCTTGCATGTTCCTTTTCGAAGAACTAAGAAAATCAACATGTTATCTCCACAATGAGTTTTCTTATACCTTCTTATATACCCATTAAAATTTTTTAATAAGACCTCAGGCATATAATATAATAATTAGATAAAGGGCTCACTGTTGACTTAATTCCATTGCAAGAGTTAAAGAAGCACCTAATATAATTAACAATGATATAATAACTCAATTTTAACCTTCTATTATATTTTAAAGGATTTAGGAAAGACCAAATTTATTTATCAATACAATAAATGATAGAGGTACTAATTCACATCTTCAAGGTAAGAAACAAAAGAAGACCAAAAATCAACCATGTGATATTCTTAAGGTAAACACATTCTCGTTTACAGGGAGCGACTTCAAGGCGGAAGATTCCTTACATGGAAGGTATATTTAACAAGTTCAAACCACCAATCTTATCACAAACCTAAAACAGAAATTTGACTCAACAGGAAGCCAAAGTGCATTCGGTAAGGGATAAGCTTTTCCTCAAATTGAAATTTTGGGCAAACCCACACCGCATTCCAATTGTCAACAAGAGGAAAACTACCAACGCATTCCAACTGTCAATCATCCCAATGAACGCAAACAAAATATACAGTTTCGAATTAAATTCGGCGATAGGGTAACATAGTTTATTCTCAAATCGGATTTCGAACAGGGGTTGCAAGTTACTAGGAAACGATTGATTTAAAGATTCTTATGGATTAAAAATTTGAACCATTCGTCACCACTATCCCAGTATCAATTGAAATTATCAAGTCGAAGTTTTAAACTCCAGTGAAAATGAAATTTCAATTTTTCCTACGCAACGTACACCAAGTTCGATGCATAAGGCACTAAGGGGAGGGCCATAAATCCATGTTTGCACTTGACCAAGCCACGCGGAAATGAGATTCTGGGTAGCGATTCTGAGGTGGGTTCAGAACACATAATTAAAAACAACAAAAGTGACGGGAATAACATCTAAGACTCAACCAAGAAGATTTAAAGAAAGATTCTCCGAAATAAATCTTTTAAAATAACATCTGGAGCAGAATAATGAAGCTTTTAAAATGGTGACAGTTTACTGTAAGAAGATTAGCCACCTCTCGTTACAAAAGAAAAAGATAAAAAAAACTACCCAATCAACCAACACCCCCTCAAGTTCCTACGTCTACCTTCGCAAACGAATACTGGGTTTTAAGATTGCCTTAGCGCACTCTCGGGGTTATTACGTCGTCAAGGAGAAAACAATGTGACTAGTGAGAAACTAACTTACCAGTAATCCACAATTGATTTTTGGAGAGTAAGAGGAAAAAGGCCGTTGTTTAACGACTAATTCATTCTCATAAATTCAATACATAGAAGTAAAATTTCAGGATTGTAATGTAATGAATCGCACATGCAAATCTTAATATCGAAACTCTGTAAAGTTGGGCAGTATCAATGATTCCATTCTCAAATTTCAATGCGTAGAAGTAAAATTCCAGGACTGTAATGTAATAAAGAAAATATGCAAATTTTAAATATAGGGACCATGTAAAACTTGGCAGCGTACACTTCAGACATGGGCGAGTCTACAAGATGGATGCGTGGAGGTCAAGAAGATAATCTGATGGCGATTTGGAGGATGTAATTATAAGCAACTAGAATATCGGAGAACGAGATGTGTTCTATGATAGGGAGTACGTGTTAACTGCTAGAGAAATACTCTAAATTGAAGCAGAAATCCATTTGACCGAAGATCACTCTACACATGATTTTAACTAGAAATTAAAATTTCAACTACAAAATTCTCTCTCTTCTTTTTAAAAAAAATCCTTCCTTCAACCGGATCAGAAATAAAAATCCATAAAATCTCAGGGCAATTTAACCAACATGCCAATAAACAAATTTTGAATACCAGAGTGAATGCATTGACTGTTATACAAACGTTCCATCCGCAATTGAATAAATCAAGATAACTTGAATACAAATGAAAAATTGAATTTTTTATTTACAATAATATCTAAATTAATAACCAAATAAATACTGAGACCAATGACCTTTGATATTGGATGTCGATCTCCAATTTGTATGTTGCACCGCGTCCTTGGTCTTTTCTTGCTTGCTAATCGATGGACTTCTGTGAGTAAAGTCATCACTCTATCTCAATCACTTTATCTTGGTATCCCAACTTTCACAAATAAATCAAGTCAAAAATAATTTGGCAGCATAAAACTAGTATGATGCTTACCATTTTCTTTATTAGTAGGCTAACTCGAGAACAACCTTCTCTCCCTAGTAGCTTTATGGCAGTCCCTTTCCTGCAACCCCGGTGTGTGCACTATCCCCATATCCTCTACCCCGTAGAATACCCTGCCAGCCACATCAGTCCACGGTACGCGAGTGAAGGGGATCATTTCCGATCATTCATGCTGATACGGATGGGCTGGCGACATAAGCCTACTCCAGCCCTGGTCACTCCCATTTGACTTGGCATTTATGATAAATTGTGAAGGACAGAGAAATGCAGAGAGAAAAGAATAGTATAGTCAAATGTATGAAGAAGTATAGAACAGAACTGAAGAGTCCCAAACAATAGGAAATAGTTGAGCTTATATATGCTCGAGCAAGACAGAAATAGAAAGTACAACTGTCCAGTACAGCTGGCAGTGTACGGTTAGACTGTTGAGGATACAATATATTTAACACTCCCTCTTAGAGTCAACAGTTACAATCAGCAGCACTGACTATGCCTAAGTGCTGTCTCTGGAAGTCAAAAACTGACTTTCCTAGTAGCTTTGTGAAAATATCAGCACGCTGATCTCTAGAACCACAAAATTGTAGTGCAATGTCACCATTATTGACTAACTCACGTATGAAATGAAACCGAGTATCAATGTGTTTACTCTTCTTATGAAACACATGGTTCTTGGATAATGCAATTGTTGATGTGTTGTCACAGAAGATAGGAGTTGGATCCTTCTCTGTTTGTGACATGTCTTTCAATAATCTTATGAGCCATACAGCTTGACAAGAAGCTGAGGTAGCAGCTACATACTCTGCCTCTGCAGAAGATATTGATACAATTGGTTGCTTCTTCGATGC
>ML780291.1:996023-1076509 GCA_009831015.1 Picea engelmannii | reverse complement strand
CTCTTCCTTGGTAACCTCTGTTTCTTCCTCTGCCTCTCCCTTTGCTGAAGGAGAATTGAGTTTTGAAGGCATTTGAGATTGACTCATCTGTGAGATGCAGTCTTGTCTCATGTGTCACCAGAGAACCAATTAGTTCATCTGTTTAAAATCTTGACAGATCCTTGGATTCAAGGATGGCAGTGACAACCATTTCAAATTTCTTGGGAAGACTTCTGAGAATTTTCTCAACAATTCGTTGATCAGTTATGGTTTCACCAATCAGTCTGATTTGGTTCACGATTCCCATGACTCTGGTCATGAACTAATCCATTGTTTCAGACTCTGTCATCCTTAGAGTCTCAAATTGCGTCCACAAGGTCTGCAGTTTAACTGTTTTTACCCTGTCATTTCCTTGGTAGGACGATTTGAGGATGTCCCAGGCCTGTTTGGAAGTACCAGCGCCTGTAATTTTTGAGAATATCGAATCATCCACAGAGTTCTGAATCCATAATTTCGCTTTGTTTTCTTTGGTCCTCAGAGTTGCTTGAGCAATTCTCTGGGCATTTGTCATGGCAGTGAGGGCGGCTGGATCTGGTTCTACATAGCCAAGATCCACTGGTTCCCAGCATTCTTGTGCTTACAGGAACGACCTCATTCGAAGAGACCATAACTCATAGTTCTTTCCCAGAAGTATCGGACCCTGAGTTGGGCCGAGATTGCTAGTCGACGCCATTAAAAAAAAATGCTGAAAAAAAATAGAGGAAAAAATTTGTATTTACCTCCAATCACAGAGATTGCCGATTTGTCGATGGCTGATGTGCCGATGGCCGATAGGAGCTTATCGGGCTTGAATTGGCCCGTGGTCTCCTTTCAATGTGACCACACACCTTGTGTTAAAGCGCTACAGGCTTTTCCCGTTTCTTTGGCTTACAAATCGCCGAAATGCTAAAAATCGCCTTTGGACTTTTCAACGGTCCAGATCTGCAGTGATCGGATGGTCCAGATCTTATCGGGATTTCGCAAATCGGGATTTCGCGAGTTCTGATGTCGAGTGTTTCTGACTCCTCGAATCTGTGATCGCCGATTTTCCGATGGCGTGCTTCGTTTCGGGACTTTTCCCGATATCGTTGATTGCTGCCACGTGGCCCTGCAGACGGACGGTCGTGATCTCTGCTCGTGATTTCGTGATTCAAAGGTGCGACCTCTTGGTCTCTCGAATCCCGAAATGCCGATGACCTTTTCTTGTCAGGACTTTTCCCGAATAGCTTTGATCGCCTCCACGTGTCCTAACAGATGGACGGTCCTGATTTCTCCTCGGGATATCGCGATTTGAAATGTTTCGGACTTCTCGTCCCCTGGATCCTCGATTTGCCGAATCCCAAAAAAGCCGATGAAATCGCTTATCGGGATTTTTCCCGAAATCTTTGATTTCTGCCATGTGTCCTTCAAAGATGAACAGCTCAGATTTGCGTTGGGGATTTCACTGGAAAGAAACCCGATCTCTTGTTCTCAGGTTTCGCGATTTCTCGAATCCCGATATTGCCGATGGCGCGTTTCTTTTCGGAACTTTTCTAAGTCCTCGGATTTACGCCATGTGTCCAGGATAGATGGACGGTCCTGATGCGTCCTCGGGATATCGTGACTTGCGATGCTCCAGATCTCTGTCAACGTGAAACCCCGAATGCCGATAGTGGCCTCGATGTCCGCCACGTGTCCAGCCAAAATGGACGACTGATATCTTATCGGGATTTCGTGTATCGCGATTTTGCGAGTTGCGATGTCAAGTTTCTTTGACAAATTGAAACCCCGAATGCCGAAATGCCAACGGGCGCTACGATGCTCGCCACGTGTCCTGACAAACGGACGGCTGAGATCTTATCGGGATTTCGCGTATCGTGATTTTCTGAGTTGCGATGTCAAGTTTCTTTGACAACTTGAAACCCCGAATGTCGAAATGCCGACGGGTGCTGCGATGCTCGCCACGTGTCCTGACAAATGGACGACTGAGATCTTATCGGGATTTCGCGTATCGCGATTTCGTGAGTTGCGATGTCAAGTTTCTTTGACAACTTGAAACCCCGAATCTTGAAATGCCGACGGGCGCTGCGATGCTCGCCACGTGTCCTTACAAATGGACGACTGAGATCTTATCAGGATTTCACGTATCGGAGTTTTTGGAGAGCTGAGTCTTTCGCTCGTCCAACTCCCGATTCCCGATTTTGCGATGGAATAGGATCTCGCCATGTGTCTCTTGATGAACGTTCAAGATGACATCGGGATTTCACAAGTGAAAAAACCTCTTGTGCGCTCCACACGACTAATCGTCGTGCAACTTCTTGTTGATCTAACGGCTGTCGGTCCTTTGCGCAAGATCCGACGGCTGAAATGCTTTCGCCTTTTCCGCGCTCTCCTTGTCCCTTCTGGACTGGTTTCCCGCCTCAGATCTGTTCGCAAGGTGAATCTTGCAGCCTTAATGGTTGTTCTTTGCGTGTTTGATGCGATCTTTCCTGAATTTAATGGAATTTTCTCCTGCGTAAGAAAAGATTCGTGAATCTTTCAAAGATTTGAAAGAATTTCACGAATAATTGTTCTGCGCTTCAATCTTTAACATATGTGAGGGAAATTTACGAGTTCTTTAAAATTTCTCGCCTCCTCCAGCTTTTCTTCGTCACTCTTTGACGATTCTTGAGAAGATTACAAGAATCTTTACTGTTTCTTCTTCTTCGTTCTCTTCATCCAGGATCTTTCGAGCGCTTTACGCTCTGCTTCCTCCGCAAGCTTCTTACGGTGATCTTTAAAGAGTAGTGTAGACAGCTTTCCAAGCCTTGTGAAATAACTGTGTCGCGTGCTCTCAAGATGCGTGTAATCTCTGCGCTGTGAGGATCGTTTTGCTCTCCCGACTGTGTGAAGAGGCTTACTGTTGTAGATCTGATACCATGATAAATTGTGAAGGACAGAGAAATGCAGAGAGAAAAGAATAGTATATTCAAATGTATGAAGAAGTACAGAACAGAACTGAAGAGTCCCAAACAATAGGAAATAACTGAGCTTATATATGCTCGAGCAAGACAGAAATAGAAAGTACAATTGTCCAGTACAGCTGGCAGTGTATGGTTAGACTGTTGAGGATACAATAAATTTAACAATTTAAACACTCCATTAAACTGACTTACCAACCAAGCCAGTTCCATAGCAGTAGCGGGAGAGACTTCTTACCAGCTTTTGAATTCTTAATTAAACTGGGAACCTGAAGACCATGGGAAGAGCACTGCGGTTTATAAACTGACTTACCAACCAAGCCAGTGCCATAGCAGTAGCGGGAGAGACTTCTTACCAGCTTTTGAATTCTTAATTAAACTAGGAGCCTGAAGACCATGGGAAGAGCACTGCGGTTTACAAGTCTGAGAGGAGATTGAAGATTGAGCAGGATAGGTTTAGGATCGAGGGAACTCATTGATCAATGGAGAGATTTGATTGGAACTCCATGAAAGTAGCATCATTTGCAACCATCTAGACAATCTCCAGAATAATCTCACAACAAGTTGATGTCTCTAAACGAATCTTGAGAATCAAATGCAATGCTATTTTTATATTGCTGAGTACTAATTGAAGATTTAGAGAAAAGCTAGATTGAATGAATTTGTGTGTAAAAAATACCTCAATTATAAACTGCAATTTAATCTACATTCAGGAATTAAGATACATTCCATATATATCGTATCTTCGACCATTGGGTTAATCAAAGAGTCATCGATCAAATCCACTCTCTCGAGTTGCAAGTATTTAACCAGAGGGAACCCCATGGAAGTGAATTCAGAGTTACCATCGATGGACACAAGTCACCCATGGTCCATTCTGGTATCTTGAAGAGTGGTTTACCAAACCACATTTGTGACCCCCATAACATTGTAAAAGAAAACCGTTGGTAAATGAGAAAACCGTCAAATTGTAGAGCCAAAGTTTAACACTTGGACATGAGTATCGTTCATGTGGAGAAAATTCCTCAGTTTAATGTGATCAAGATTTCCCCAGGAGAAAGAGTGTTTGGTCATAGCACCGAGCACATGGGAGAAATGAGAGAACCTCAAAACCGAGCTTAAGGGAAAGGACATACACGTTTTCAAGTTAAGGAATCAATTGTACAAGAAGGTCTCATGGGAGGCAGAGAAGAAAAATAAGTCTTCGCATAATTTCAGAGATACACTAGACATAGTAAAAAAAACTCAATCTGAGCCTAGTAGAAAAGCTTTGACATAGATCCATTAGAGCTCGAATTATGTCCTCACCATGAACCAAGAATCTATGTTGGGAATGAGATCGATATTGAGAATCTATCCTTGCAGTGATTGATTAGAAAGAGTACTAGATGTATATTAAAAGAAGAAGGTACAGATACGAACCCCATAATTAAAGACCTGGTTATATATTTTAGCTATATTAATAGAGAATTTTTGCAAGAGCAGAACCTTGGGATAAAATACTACTAGGATTTTAGAGTAGGTCTCAATGATTAGGTTGCTAAATGTGGGCTCAAAAGAAATATGTCCTATTGTGAAACAATTTGCCTCATAGGTGCATCATAATCCCCCGAATTGATGGTAAGGTTCTCAAATTTTAATACATTTATTTGCTAAATTGTTTAATTTTTCATTTAGTATGTGTACCAATTAAATGTATTTATAGAATTATGAAATGCAAGATCAATAAGATTAGATTAATATCTAGATTACCATAGATTTTATACATGCTAAGCTAAAAGTATTGCAGATCCAAACTTGATAAAATATTACCAAACATGATGCCCCTTCTTGTCTCACAAATGGTGCTTCTATGAAATCTTGATCTCTCTATTTTTTACTTTGTTTGTATTCTTGAGCTGCTTGAAAGGGTAGAAATGGACAATTGTCTTATATGCTGATGAAAAACTCATATAATATGACAACATATTATCTTATATGCTGATGAAGAACTGATATATAATATGACAACATATTATAAACAAGTAATTCACTTTAAGCTTAACATAGAAGCGATAATTTAGGAACCAAACAAGTAACAATATGATTTTTATTAAAAGAACATGAATACATGCATGGGCTTCATTATATCCATGCTAGAAGTAATCTTGATACTTTCAAACAGAGATATAACCTTCCTCAGTTTGTTGTAGCAATTGTCTATGAGATAATATGGTAATATACTCTGAAAAGCCTCCCCTAACGTATTCTCAATTGCATGCATTGATTCTAGAACCTCATTCCAATGAGCAGATTTGAGATGACTAGACATGACCACCTATAAATAGCATAATCAAGACCCAACACCCAACTCTTGATGGCTATGATATAGCTTCCATTCACATCGGGTAGTGTTCTCTGCAATAGGGGATTTATGATATTCAATGCAATCTATATGTTTAATGAAATTCTAAAATGGGGATCTTAATCCAAGCATACCCAACCTCTGATTATTCCTTTCAATCATTCATGTCAAGATATGATTCAAATATTCCTTGGAATAACTATTATGACAATATTTGTTCCATGATACTCTACCCTTGACGTCTAGTCAATAGCTCTAGAATCAATGTTTCTCTAGAATCAATGTTGTAGGAAATAGTGGGGAAGGATTACAATCGCACTCCACCCAACCTTTTTCTAGTATATTCCTCGTAGTCACCTTTTCCACCCAATTTCAATAATAATATGATAATCCCTACAAATGAAACCTTAGTCCATATCCCAGCTAGCAAAAAAAGGAATAAGTTGGAAAGGAAGTACTAGTTCTAGCCAAAATAACTTCTATTGGAAGATCCACTTCAGAGTTGTTGGTGGATCAAGCCACCAAAGAGGTTTTGGTAACAAGAAAATCAATTCTATTGAGCCTAGGTAGAATTGCCTTAGAAAACACTAAAAATACTACTACTTTCACTACTCTAGGTGCAAGAAAGCCTCCCTTAGGTCGAAAAATTCAATTGCCTAGAGTTAGTGGACACATACCCAAGTGGAAAAGTGGGAAACTCCTTATAAAAGATGAATTGACAAATTCCTTTTTTGAAGAAGTGGATTTGATCATAGATTCAAGTGCCACTAGTCATGGTTTATCATTTTCAATTGCAGAACCAGTTATGGCTCTAGCTGGAGACTTGGGACATAGAATGTCTGTAAGTTAGGTTGTAAATTCTAAATGAAGATATTAAAATATATTCAATTTAATTTCTTTCTTAACAACTCATCCACAATTGACTAAATCTTCTTCTTTCAATGGATTTATAATAGTTGTTACTCACCACCATGTAGTGCAAGAAGCAAGGTTGCATGCAAGCATGGCTCTAAAGAAGAAAGAAAAAAAATCCAAGGACTTTGAAATGTATGTAAATGTAGATAATGAATTTCCACACAAAGATCCTCCTTTTCCAATTTCTTTGAAGGTATGGGTTTTTGATAGAATTAGAAAAAAAAATGTTAATTCTGCCTATTTTAACAGTATGGCTAACAACATATTTTTATTAGTTGTATAGTTTGAAGAGAATTAATGATAACTTTCTTTCATGGAGTAGTTGCTTGAAGTTCAATACAAGGTAATTTTGCAAGGAAAACCGACCTGAGATTTGAGAAAGATATTCTATATGGTGTTAGTGGTTCTATAGCCCCTGGAGAAATGTTGGTTATGATGAGATTTGAAAAAGATATTCTATATGGTTTTAGTGGTTCTATAGACCCTAGAGAAATGTTGGTTATGAAATGTTGGTTATGATGGATCCATTAGGAAGTGGAAAAACTACTCTTATTAATATGTTAGCTGGAAGAATCCAACCAAATGTCTCTATTACAATCACCTGTAATGACTATCCTTACTCAAATGCCTCGAAACATAAGTCACTTCATCCTCTTTTTTACTTATAAATTTCATGTTACAAGTATCAAATTAGGTTTTGTTTCTAGATGGGATATCAATAATATATATCGATGGCTCATGCATCTTGGATATAATCACAATATTAGAATGGTTTTTTCGCATATGTAGTTGACCTTGCAATATAGATTTAACCTCTAACAATCACAGTGGCTTATTTATAATAAAATTTATGTAATGAGTGTCTTACTAGTTGTTGTTTTGATATAAAGTTGTTGTTTTGATATAAAGTATATGAATAACTATTATTGTATGTTTAACATTAGAATGGTTTTTTTCCAAACATAGTTAGTTTGGCATAAATTTACAATTATATATTGAGTGTTTCAGATATTGTTGTTTCGATATAAGCTATATGAATGGTCCTTGAAGTTCTATGAGGGTACAGTCTCAACTTTATGGCACTAGATAGTTCTAGTATACATGACCTTTTTACTAGCAGCATGTTTCTCCAGGTCTCCAATTTAACCTAATGCTTTGTTTAAGTGGTCCTTGTCTTAACAAAGTAAAGCTGTTTTGTAAATCTTTTATAATTAACTACAACTTAAAATAATATACAACATACATTTAAAAAAAAAAAAAACTTAAAAATGAAATAAATTATGATGTATTTTATGTGAATTCAAATTTGACAAAGTACTTTTTAAATAATTTTTTTTCTTATATTATCCCAAACCAACTCCAAAGTATTATTTATACAAATATACATAGATAGAAAATATAAATGCTTTTTACTATTTTAAACAATTTTAAAAATTAATTATAAATTAAATTAATTCATAATCTAAAAAAAATTGTAAATTTAAATTAACTCATAAATTAAAAAATAATTATAAGTTAAACTAATTCATAAATTATTTAACTATGCAACTTGATTCAAATTCGTATCCCTTTTATGATCCAAAAAAATTAATATTGAGAATTCAACAATCAATTATAAAACCTAAAATTCCTGTATATGCTCCATGTCTTGCTACTTGTTAGTATCTATCTCATGATCAAAGTAGTGGACAAAAATTTTGTAGAAATTTTGTTTTGTTTGTTTATGTATCATTGTACAAGGATCCATAATGCCTTTGCATGGTTTCTTAAGCAAAAGGGAGAGTTACATCCATCTGTAGTATAATCTTGTCCAAGCATCATGCAGTCTAACTATATATGTTTTCAATTAACTTTGTTTGATTTACATTTACCATTTGCTACAGGGGCATATTGCAATAATTGGCATAATGGCGCCGAAGACAAAACATTCACATATCAAGAAGCTCCCTGTTCAAAGTTTATCAGAAAAAAATATATTTTCAAGCCAAGACCTTGTTTGGAGTGATATACAATGTGAAGATGGCACTATTGATCGCACGGCTTTGATACCATACAATAGCTTGGAAGACTTCATTATGGGAGATCAAAACAACCCAGATGTACTATGTACATTTGTACAAAGATCGCATAGGAAATGCTCTGTTGATGGTGAATATTCTATGATGGATTTAACATCCTTGAACTATGCATTGTCAGTATTTATGATGACCTCTTAATCCAATTTATATGTTTTTTCAATATGTATTGCTAAGTTCCAAACAATATTGTTGGTATTACTATTACATGTAATGATCTTTCTTTGAATGTTGGCTATTTTTAAGGTTCCGATGTTGTTATGGCCCAAATGATCTCAGAGGACATCCACAACCATCCTTAAGAAAGTGAAATTTTGTCCAAAAAAGAGGATGTAAATGCAAATTTATAGCAAAAGAAGTGACTGATATGCTAGGCATTGCAATTATCATATGTAATGAGTACCTGCATGAGGATTGCAATGGCTGGCCATGCCATGGAAAATATGATAAATCCAACGATCCAAAGTCCTTGAGCACCCCCCATCTTTCAAAGGAGATCCAATCAATGATAAAGACACTATGTGGACTTGGTGTTCAAGTTGATACAATATTTGAACGACATATCCTTGATGGGATCTTTGCTTCTATGATGGGTGCTAGAGACCTTAATTTATGTAGAAAATATGTCCCCGATATATTCAACCGCCATTTGAAAGATAAGTATCAATTAGATCCGAAGGATTCTTTGAGTGTTAACAAGTGGTATCAACAAGAAAGAAAATCATTTTTTTCTACCAGTGACCAGACGGGGAGGATGTACCATTCATAATTGGCATCCAAACAGAATGCATGCTTGATATGATGGTCAAGTGTTCTCACAACAACATGTTGTCTTTGGATTCTACGTTTAGTACAAACAAATATGGGGTGAGTTTCATTAGTTTTTTTAATGTTTCTATTGAGTTCAATGTTTCATTCAATATAATTAGTACTCTAAAATTGAGAAGTTGATTATTGTATTGGTTTGTGTAGTACCAATTATACACATTTCTTGCCTTCGATTCTCAATATAGCGGTGTTCCTATTGCATGGGCAGTGTGTTCACGCAATAGAACATCAGATATAACACAGTGGCTTAGACCACTCCTAGATGCATGTAGGACAATATGCCCAAATTGGAAATTGAACACTATCATGACAGATGATGCATCAGAAGAAATTAAAGCATTGAGGTGAGACAAATATTTTGCACATTTTGAATGTATGAATTATCATTAGCACCTGTACACCTAGATTTTTGTTATTATGACATTTAATGATGAACATAGTCGGTTGCTAAATGTTAATCATGTTCAATTAACACAAGAATGATATCATTTTTCTTGTAGGCAAATTTTGGGTTGTCGCATCCTCCTTTGTTGTTGGCATGTTCGTTGTGTTTGGTCAAAAAATGAATTTCAATTGGCATCATCCCATGAAATAGACAGGGAATTATCTCATATTCTAGGTGAGATAATGCACCATTGTCATGATCATGATGTCATTAGTGAGGCAATGCGAACATTCTTTGAAAAATTTGTTGGCGAAGTTAAGTTTTTGGACTACTTCAGAAAACATTGGTTGGAAGGGGATAAGATATTCAAGTTACTTATTATGTTGTCCTAGATTACTTTCCCCAACATATATAGATCATTTTAATTTATTTATAATTGCATGTCATATTGACTTAACATATTAATGATTGGTTATTTTTTTCTTATTAGATATGTGGGAAAAATGTTATCAGGAATTTCCTCATGTTAATCAAGAGTCCAATAGTTCAATTGAATCATACCATTGCTTCTTGAATACCAAGTTCTTACGTGACTCAAGGTGTAAATGTTCTACGAGAATGGATTGATTCATTTTCTCCCTATTGAAGAGGGTGGAACCTTTTTTTGTGCATCGAAACTATTTGAAGGATTCTAGATTTCTAACAAACCGGAAGAAGGAGAGGTACCTTGAGTCTTAACTAGATAAATCTAGGAGAATTTATGACAATGATGTTAGTCCTCATGACATTGTTGAAGGTGCATACATGGTTATTATCCAGACAGATCGTGCAAAATATTACATTGTATCAACATCTACTGCAAATGGTCTAGTATGTGATTGTCCATGGGCATTGTGAGGCAACACATGCAAACATGTTTTGAAAGCCAATTCTCTATATGGAATTCGTAATGAGGTAGCCCAAGAAGATGTGATAGAGGAATTAACAGTGGATGAGCTTCTAGAAGAACAAGCCATTTATATGTCTCATACAAATGATGCCAACGCAGACAATGAGAATGCTCATGAAAATATGAATGGGGACAATGTTGGAGGAGATGATGGCAATGCCCTTCATCAAGGAAATGATGATTGTGATTTGATTATACAAGGGATGGTAGAGAAGATACAAGGATTCCAGGTGATCCTTGTTTATTGTATGAAATTCATCCATTAAATTTTACTTTATTCTAATATGCTATGGTATTTACATATCAATTTGAATGTTTTATATGATTCATCTATTTTAAAATTTCATACATTTAAATTTGTAGGATGTAATTCATCATGCACCACGAGAACAACATAAATGTTTGGAAATGAAGGAAGATTTGGAAACATTTCTTATTGGTTTCAATGATACATTTATAATGGACTTTGACTTCACCAATGACCCACAAGCATTGGATGGATCTCTAAGAAGAAAGAAAAGTTGGATTATCCCTATCTTTAAGCGTCGACAGAGGGCTCGATGAGCTCTAGTAGAGGACTTTAATCTGAATGACGAAGAATATATGTCATATGAATTCACCAAGTGTAGCCAATGTCAGAGGACGAAAGTTTCATCCATGCCAAATCCACAACACGGGACAATAGTTGCATCCATGCCAAATCGAGGCAATCAAACACATTTGCCTTTTGATTTGAACAATTTTCCTAATGATAACAATTGATAGATATCTTGGTATGTAGCATATTAGAATTGTTTTTACAACTATAACATCTCTTCTATAATAAAATCTCTTCTCTTCTATAGTAAAATCTCCTTCAATGTCAAAATGGTGTAGAGATCAAAATCATTAATACTTCATTCCTGTATACCAAATTAATGGCTTTGTCTTTTAAATTGCTTATTGTATGTGCAAGACGGGCCCTCATTCTCACTAATTCTTGTGATTGTATTCTTATTCTTGTATATATTATATACTCATTTGTTTTGTTATAATAATAGAAAGAAGTGATTGAATCATATATCATGTTTGGTTGTTAATTATGTACCATTCTGATTAACAATACTGTACATAGTAGCTGGTAGTAGTTGGGAAGTAGGATTGAATCATATATCATGTTTGGTTGTTAATTATGTACCATTATGATTAACAATACTCTACATAGTAGCTGGTAGTAGTTGGGAAGTAGGCTTTGTATAATTGGTACTCAAAACACTCGATTTTTTATGATTTCATTTGGAATTGAGAAACCTCTAGATTATTAAATTATATATCTTTGTTGTTCAAATAGTAAACACGAATCTTCTGTGAAATAAAATATTGTCCTAGAATGTAAATATGCTTCATCATGCATTATTCATTGATATTACAACACTGGTTATCACCTCTCTATTTATCATCTGCTTCAACAACACTCTGGACAACAATATTTCCCGACTAATTCCAATTCTGGGACAAGATTCCATTACTAAAGGACTGAAAATCAATACAATGACTTGTATTGCTTGTTTCCTAATTCCAAGGCAATCAACACCAATCAAAGAATCAATTGCAAAATAGAATTGATGAACATGGTTCAAGCCAGCATAGAAATCGATCACATAAATGTTGTGTGTGGGAGCTCCCCCCCCAAGCAATAAAACAAACAAAATGAATTCAAACCACAATTTTGTCCTCCTGTATTCACAACAGAAATATCCAAATCAAAGGATGTTTAAAGTACATCCATTGGTTTGTTAGAAATAACATGCCCCATTCGATGCCCAGCCTCCTCTGCAGCAACCCCATCTTTTAATACTCCTGCAGCTTCAAACACCAATTGATCCTTCAACACACCCTCTACATCCTTGGCTTCAACCTTAGTCGCAGTTTTTTTCTGGAAATCGCCAATCGCATTAAATGGTTCAACCTTGGAATTGAGGAAAAATTATATTTGAGTGAAATATTACAAGATAAATAATGCAATTAAAATTCTTGTTTCTTATTACTTGCATTCCATCACTTATTTTCTCTACATTTAAGTACATATGTTATAGTTTGAAATATCCTAAAATGATTCTTATCTACATTGTGAGCACAATGTCATGCAATGATATGTATTATGTTAAAATATATTGCTACCGGGAGAAATGAGAATCATGTAATATATAATGCAGGTAGACCTAACCATATATTGTTCTATTAATTATCACATTATCACACATAAGTGGAATGATTAAATAGATGTTTCATGTAACTATTGTTATGTATTAATGACAATATGGATGATGTTTCTTAAGTTTGACATATGTAATAATGTACCTCTTTCATATTTTGAAGGACTATATATAATTTTTAGTTTTATTCTTTGCTCCACCTCTTAGAAATTATATGTAGATAAACCATTCCTCTATATTTGGATGGAGATGCTTGACACACTCTCTTGACTAAATATCGAATATATATATATTTTACTAGTCCCATTGAAAATAATTTCATTACCCTTGATATTATTAAATTTCATTATTTCTTTCTTCTTTCCAAAACAATGACTATAGGTAGGCTATATTAAACGAAAATATCAATAGAAGGCCATCTTTCAATTGTTTGTTATAAAAATATTCCGAGCTTGATTCTAGACTTAAAGGTATAAATAAATATGAGCACACAAGAGGACAACATTGTTTCTTAGGATGATTAAAATTATCCTAAGGCTACAGTGAGGAATAATCCAAACCAGGTCATATGACAGAATTGGCGCTCCCTTCTATGATGACATCATAAAAGATTAGGGAGATAGACAAGATTCAGGTTATGAAATTCATAGGTCCACATGGTTTGTTGCATTTAGGCATTAGACTTTTTGTCAAACACTTAGGTTATAAAAAATGTTGTTCTATATAAAAATAATACATATTTCATTCACTCAAGTATAGTTGTCGTCTCTAGGGAAATAATGTAAATGAAAAATGAGGGCTTCAAGAAAATAAAATCACTTTCCATAACATTTGCCTAAGGCCTCACATCTGACCAACATTCTTGAATGCTATCCTCAATCACATTGAAATGGAAAATGACATACTACATATCGAGGAAGATGTCTCTTAGACACATTTTGAAACTTAAAGAAATTTTAGTTACATTAAAAGATGAAGAAAGTTTATATAAAACAATTTATGGAAAACAAGCCTCGTTATATAATATGCATCCATAATTCAATGTATCTCTCAACTTACCTATTTGTCTTACAAATATAATAATTTCATTGTATTATTATATAAATCACATTATCTCTAACCACATCCAACATATGATTTATTTAGGAAGATATAAGCTACTATCACTCTCTACTATTATCATACCATTCACCTTGCATGGCCTTTCACCAATATAATGTTAATACTTGCCAATAGACCATTTAGGTGAAACATGTTTTAGAGTTTTTTCTAGAAAATGACCATTTTCTTGGACAAGGCAGCCACATAAAGAAATTAAACACATTAATAAGTACCGATAAATAAAATGTAAGTAGTAAATTAATACAATTGAAGGATTACTTTAAGATCTTTATTGACCCCAAATAACAATTAATCACGATATACATGAAACCTGATTAAGACTTTGTTTGTCATTGGTTATTGGGATTTTTGGAACAATTATTGAAACATTATTCCAAGTGTTATGGTAGAGGTAGATTGTAGTCTGTGTATTTTTCCCTTTCTATTCATTCACAAGAATATATTCTTTACCATATTTGAGCAACAACATTTTTATTCAAAACTGACAATAAATGTATACGCTAGGCTTAGTAAATGTGTAGTCAAAAAATAAAATGAACTAAGGTGAATACTAGTATGTAGTCACTATTATGTTCTATAGATATGTTGAAGGTGCACTAACAACATCAAATTCATACTCAGTCCTATTGAACCTATTTGTGTCATATGTAATTCTCTTATAGGTGCATAAGCATTAATAAAAGACAAAATGATCAATTTTGTGAAATGCGGTTAGAAATTCCCTTTTATATATAGACATTGACTAAATGTTGTTATTTAAACCATCAGGAACAATATTGTACAATGCGCCATCAAAGAAATATCGAATGATCTACTTCTTGGACTACCAAAATCCCATATTAGGTATATCTACAAACAAAACTTAGCACTATTTTTATGTTCCATGACCTTTGAGTGCATAACATAGTTACACTAAATGAAGATAACATAGTTATACATCTCGTCTAAAAACATATATAGCAAACAAATTCACTTATGCTCAAGAAAACCCGAATTAACAACTTTAATTATTGATCAATGATATGAGATATGGTTCTAACTTTTCATTCACTTTCCAGGTTCTTTTAATGTCCATTGAAAAAAAATGGAAAAGATGTGATTTGGCTAGGACTCTCCTCTCAAGGGTTTAAACCCTGATATTCCTTTCTAGCGAAATAAACTATTATATCTTGTTTATCTTTGGAGGGGTAACTAGTTTTATATGTATATATAAACTAGAAAGTGTGTGTTGGATACTAATGACAGCGAATAATTTTGTCATGTAGAAAATAATTTTTTTTGTAAAGTAATTTGTTGAAATTTGATTATTAAAAAAAAAAATTGATAATACAAATTTACAATATCTGAAAAAATAATTATACAAAAATGTTTTTAGATACCTATTTTTTATGTACAATTTCAATGAACCCAACTTAATATTTTAGTTGTCAATATAGATCTTACAAAATTTATTAAAAAAACACAAAAAACCAAACTCTATATTTATAAAAAATAAATCATTGAAGTCAAAATGTGTTTAGACATGTATGTAGAAGGATTACGTGATGACAAAAAATGTATTCCAAGACTAAGAAGCATGAGTTCTTATTGTTCGAAATGTAGGAAATTTTGTTTTACAATTAGTACATCAAGAGAACCAAAGAATAAGTCTCATTTTATATTGAAAGAACAATGAAATTTATCCTTCACTTTTAATCTCTTCGAAGCTTAAAAGATGGATCTATAGTATGGAAATTTTTTGAAGGAGATACTCACCATTCTAAATAAAATATGTGCATCATGTTCCGGTTAACCTCTAACACAAACTTCAATTTTGATTCCATGGTAATTTATATTTGAAGATAATATGTACGAGGTTGACTCAACTACAATTCATATTGATGTTTTTTTTTTTTCTTTTTGAACTTTTTTTTTGGCTTAGCATAACCTCAATTTTGATTCCACTGCAATCTATATCTTAGGATGATGTATATTTTCCTTTATTGTACAATCTCATTCCATTGTAATTTGAAATGACCATATTTTATTTTATTGTACAATTTGATTGAATTATAATTCACAATCACTTTCCCATCCAAAACAAAAAAAGATTCATTCATAATATAAGAAATTTGGATCACAATTCTTAGAAAAATGTGTTTATGTCACATGGTCTCTTTCCACTACGAATTATGGTGATTCAATGATAGTATTATTAGTTGTTTGAGATAAAATATTATAGGAATGATAACGTACTACATAAATAATAATTCGAGCAGGTGCACACGGACATACAAAGCATTTTCCAAAACTATATGCAATATAAGGGGACATTAAGAGGCTTGTAAGCTAGATAAGTGAGGATAAGCATATTATACTCCAGGTTCCATACCCAACTAGATAGAAAAATCCAAAATTAGAACACCTACGATATCCATTTGAAATGAGAAATGGGACACCAAATGGACGTGAATGAGTGATAACAAAACTCAATAATATAGGGAGTATGTACTATTACATGTCACTACACCCAAAACCTACAAATGGGGAAGCTATTGGAGGCCATCTATCTAGCAAAGCACTAGTGGAGCACACTAGTATGGGTATAAAGGATTTAAAAATGAAATTCTATTCATGATGTTTATTCATGTCAAATCAATATATGGTTGAAGGAAAAACCAGTTAGCCAAATATGTGGTAGAAAAAGTTTAAAATTTCCAAATTAATTTAGTTGATAACATGTTGGGATAAACAATCGTTTAGAAATTATGTAAATCAATCAACTTAATAAAACTTGATAAACTAACCCCAAGGTCTCAAATACGACAGGATAGGAAAAGAGAAAAGGATATCAGTCCAAAGGAAATAGCACATCCCATAAAATCCTCCACCCAAAAGATTCAAGAAATATGTTTGAAACCCTTGACTTGGTTTCTCAAGATCTCCCTGAAAGGGATCCGCCTCAGAAAGAGATCCACCTCAGAAAGAGAAGACGAAAAATACAATAACATAAGACAATGAGCCCATTGAGGAGACAATGATAAAGGACTCAAGGCCTGAACTTCAAAGATATGAGAATTCAAAATTTAGTGCTGGGTGCCAAAATTATTTGGAGGCAAGTTGCCTCTAAGGCCGATTGGGCTTAGCGTTCCCTCTGGAAGAAATACTTCTTGAGCCCAAGAAAAGGCAATCTAGATAGACCTAGCCAAGCCACTAATGGATTGCAAATTCCTAAAATCTGTAGGCAAGACCAAACTCTCATACAACACAATCTTTTCTAGGTCCTGGGGAATGGTAAATCCATTGATCTATGGGAGGATCATATAATGAATGAGGCGCTCCTAACGGATGTCTGTGATATTCACGAACTGTGTATTTGGATGAAGAACACAGGCCTAGTCTCTCTATGGGACATCTCCATTTGGAATGATAAATTCTGGCTGAACTGGATGAAGTCGGAATTGCCGAGTAACCTCAAAAAATATTTGTTGAACCTATGCTACAGGCTCAAAGGGAAGGCTCCAATACATGAGAATAAGCATGACCAGAGAGGCTGGGGGACGTATACTGGCTCTTACTCTATGGCACTTGGTTATAAAATGTTGCGAGCAATTCCCTATGCTCCCCCATGCTCAACATTGACCTATTCAACTGGATGCTCTACCACAATCAGGTTCTTACAATAGACAATCTTGTGAGAAAAGGCTTCCACAACAATCAAGTCTTCCAGATTAATGGTGATAATTTGAAAGATGGCCAGCTCCTTCCAAAAGATCAGCTTATTCCACATTTTGAGGAACAACAACAAAGAGGCGGATGCGGAAGCAAATAGAGCTTCTCTTCTTCCTGTGGGCACTCTATTATGGAACAATAAAGAAAATCTAGAGACAGGGGGATCTCGGTTTTTTTGGAACATTGGGAATTGCCCCAACAAATCTGGAAGATTGTAAATGAGCATTTATGCCGAGAATTTTAATATCAAAACATAACCGTTACTGTTAAAAAAAAAACAAAAAACTTGGGTAATAAAACTTATGTAAGTAAATACAATTAGTAGTCATGTTTAATGTATTTGAGATTATGTAATTTGGATTTATTATGAATTTAAGTAAATATAGTTTCCCATTTTCAAACCTCCCTAACAAGGACTAAGCTTTCATGCAACACTTATTAAACAAAATATTGAATATAGAAAGGTAACCATGTTTGAATTAGGGGAATGCTTCGTATAATACATATAGTACATATTAGTTAGAATTTTTTTAGCTTTATAGCGAAGTAATACAATTTCTTAATTAGAAAAAATCAAATCTTATAACATAATAATACCTATTAACTAGTGTTTGTTTAATTTTCAATGGTTGTTTATCCTCCAAGAGATTGGTCAAGTGATACGACGAGGTTGGTTATAATGTATATTTTGAATTAAAAAAATCGATGATGCACCCGTTAGTCGATAACGAAAAATTCACAAAGGTTACATAACTTGTGATCCAATTTATAACAAATAGGTTAAACCTTACATGGGCCAATCTTAACCTCGGATACAACAAATTTTTTTCAATGATTTCGATAGAACCAACTTAATGACCATAGTTTACTTCTTCATTTTCTTTATAGAATGAATTCCTTCATGTGTTGTACCTATAACTTCATGGATTTTCCTTCCCTCTAAGAATCCAAAATTTGCTAATGGATTGCTCTTGATAGAACTCCTTTGATATTGACTATATCAATTTTCTATGATTTTATAGACATAGTTACAAAGGAATCCTTCTTGAATTCTTAACCTCCTCAAGTGCCCTTAAAAAATCTTCTTCAAAGAGAGGAAGGAAACCTATAAAATAATCGATAGTCCATCCATCAAGGCCTGGGATATTTTTCATTCTTAAAAAAGGATATGACTAGTACTAACTCCACTTTTGACAATGCCTAAAAAATGTTCTCATTATATTCATCAATAAAAAAATAATGGTATTAGATTCACAATTTCAACAATATTTTCTTCATTAAACTCCTTATATATATTCTTAAATTACCTAACCCTTAATTAATATTTGCTTTTAAATTCTCAATTAATATTTGCTTTTAAATTCTCTGAATTTGTTATATAAGTTCACTACAAGTGGTCTTAAAGAACTTTCTTGTGCCAAAACACACCTTAATTTTAGAATTTTTTTAAGACTAGAGACGTGTTCACTCTCACACCCACTCTCACACTAAGCACATCAGTGGACGAAATCACTCTCATGTACCTGGAATCGATAGTACATGCTTTGCATATGTGTGCTCTCCATATATGAGTATTTAAGGAAGTTGTCATCCGTATATGCAGATTTATATGCGTATTTATATGCGTCATCCGTATATGCACATATACGAAAGCGCGCATATACGGATGGTTGTAGGATGATCGCCTATCGGTGGTATGACTGCCAATAGATTGTGTCTAATCCTACTGGCTGGAAAGAGGGTCGGATTATCCGAGAGCACGTGAGAGTCATGAATACCTCGTAAGGGCATTGAGACCATTGCATGTTACATGAAAGCGTCTCTTTATCCCTCTCTCCATAGTGTTGTCACACAATTTCCTGCCTAGAAGAGATGTTGGCTCCATAGTGTTGTCAGACAAGATAAGCACGTTGCCTGCTGGCCAGGAAAATCGAAGTCCTCTCTCGATCAACCGTTCACCCAGTTAAGTGAAAACACAGTGGAATAATGCTTAGCGAACACTCGCTGCTGGCTGGTGTGCCTCCTGCCTGTCGATGAGGAAAGAGGGACAAGGTTCATATTCGAAATGATTACTTCTTGCAGCATGGGATATGATTACCCAACAACTCTTTGGGAACAATGGAAAAAAGGATATCCCAATAACGAAAACCATAGGGGTTGTATCGGTGAGATCCAATGGTGAACAACTAGATTCCCCAGAAGAAAACCCAGGCTAGAAGTCTGAGGACCTTTAGTACCCCTGAAAACACCTCCCCAGTAGCCAGTGTTTCGCGCCAAGAAAGACCACGTCCCTTCATCCATTCAATAGGGCCTTTTCATTCCAATTCATTCCAATAATTATGGGGCCAAGATAAAGTGGAGAGGGGTATGTGCTTGTGGGTAAGGTTTCCCCTCAGCTTAGGAAGGAAGGGAAAGGTATAACCTCGAATATGAGAAATTACTTTCCTTCTTATAAATATTTATTTTCCGTTTTAGAAGANCCCCCCCCCCCCCCCCCCCTACTATAGTTAGTGTGGGGGGGACAGACCGAAGGCATTTATTTATGTGTCAGACACGTAGCTTACCAAATAAGTTGTGACACAGATGGGAATGCATGCTATGAAAGGTCTTGAAAGGTATTACCTTTAACTGAGCCTACTCTATATTATTGATTCGATCTCTAGTTATCGAATACGAGCTTATAGGGTGGCCTGCCTTACAAAGACTTCATCAACTCAAAGTCTATTTCAATACTTACCAAACATAGACTATTGAAAGATTTATCTTACTGTGTCCTTTCCTTTCATATTATTATCCTTATCGCGTGAACTAAGGCAATCGTTAGATGAGTTAGCAATGTTACCCCTAATACATATATCTCTTTCTATTCCACCACTACTTCAGCCCATAAATAAAAGTTTTTCGGTGTATACTTCATTACATAAGTCATAGCAAATCCCTTACACACGTTATACGCAGACAAACCTTATTTTTTTCTCTGTGAAGGTAAGGTCTTGAAAGGTAAATCCTGAGCTCTGCTCAGGCCGGTAAGGTACCTGAGATATCTCTGTGAAGGTAAGGGTATCTGATGAATCAACCATCTACTCAACACATATACGAAAGCACGCATATACAGAAGTGCACATATATGAAAGGTTCATATATGGAAGTACGTATATACAGAAGGTGCATATACAAGTGACACATATACAAAAGAGCCGGCATATACGGAAGAGCACACATATATGGAAGGTGCATATATGGATGATGCATATCCATAAGTGTGCATATGGTACATATACAGACGACGCAAATACGAAAGGTGCATATACTAGCACACATATACAGAAGGTGCATATACAAATGATGCATATATGGAAAAGCATGCATATATGGACAACGCATATACGGAAGAGCACACATATATGGACGACGCATATATGAAAGCGTGCATATACGGAAGGTGCAACGCATATACGGAAGGTGTATATACAAAAGAGAATGCATATACGGAAGGTGTATATACGGAAGGGGCATATATGGAAGAGCACGCATATACAGACGATGCATATACGGAAGAGCGCGCATATACGAAAGGTGAATATACGGAAGAGTGCGCATATATAGAAGGTGTGTATATGAATGACGCATATATGGAAGCACGCATATATGGACGTGCGCATATACCGAAGGTGTATATACGGAAGGTGCATATACGGATGATGCATATACGGAAGTGAACATATACGGAAGGTGCATATACGGACGACGCATATACGGAAGTGCGCATATATGAAAGCGTGCATATACAGAATAACGTGCATATAATACGGAAGAGTACACATATACGAATGATGCATATATGGAAGCGCGCATATACGGAAGAGAGCACATATACGGAAGGTGTATATATGGATGATGCATACGACTGGGGCATATACGGAAGAGCGCACATATACAGACGATGCATATACGGAATAACGTGCATATATGGATGACGCATATATGAAATAGCGCACATATATGGATGACGCATATACATAAGAGCGCGCATATATGGAAGGTCCATATATGGAAGAGTGCGCATATATGGAAGGTCTATATACGAACGATGCATATACGAAAGCATGTATATATGGAAGTGCACATATATGGAAGTGCGCATATAATTAATGTGCATATACGGACGACGCATAAATGAAAGCGTGCATATACAGACGATGCATATACGGAATAGCACACATATACGGACGACGCATATACGGAAGAGAATTCATATACAAAATTTCCATTGGAAAGTGTCGTGAAAATGAAGTTCCATGAGGTTTCGAGTTCAACTCCCCCCGACATACAATGTGTGCCGTGTATGGGGCCTGTAGGCACACCTGGAGATTATAGTGGAAAAAAAATAATAATTTATTAAGGTATATATATCCAGAAAGTGTGCTATAGGCACACCTGGAGATTATAGTGGAAAAAAATAATAATTTAATATGTAACGACCTCCTCGTTACGACAACCATTCTAGTAATGGGTGCAATTTTTTTTTTTTTGTTTAAGGTGTGTGCATGCGTGTAGAAGTAACAACACACTTAACTGTACGACGCCACTCGACAACCAACAAGACGCAACCATGACGTTCAACACAAGAAGACTGAAGGCATGCAATGAGTAACTGCAACAACATATGACCAAAGGTGCAAGGCGTACAACACAACATTAAGGCATACTGGGGGTGCACAGTAAGAACACAGAGGGAAGAATCCATGGTGTTAGGGTTACTATTTCTGCACAGGAAAGCAGGGCGTTTAGTCTTATGTCTTCTCAAAAGAATATTAGACAGGCTCCTAGCCGACTGCTCAGGCAAAAACTAGTAACCCGACCTAGGACAAGACGCAAGAAAGAAAACACAACAAGACGACCCCAACATATCACAGTGACAACAACAATAAACGCCCCTAGACATAAGGCGTACAACTAGCAGTCGTAAGCGGATAACTACACCAGGTGTTAAGTAAAGTAGTCTCAGAAGGAAGAATCCATCAGTAGAGTTTACTATTTCTGCACATAAAAGCAGGGCTTTTAGTCTTATGTCTTCTCGAAAGAAGATTAGACAGGCTCTTGGCCGACTGCTCAGGCAGAAACTAGTAATCTCTGTGAGGTGTGTCGCAAGAGTGGAAACCCTGCCTTTAAAGGGCCCAAGACTCTTGATACGGCACTGGATTCTTTACACAGAAAAATCACACACACCGACATAAATACTAAGGCTACAAGGAGGGGTCTATACCCCGCCCGACATAAGCAGACTGCACGGCTAACTGATTGAAATCAAGTACGACATAAATAAGAATAACGATTATACCCCTTACGGAAGACGCATGACAAGGACTCTGACAATGAACACCCCAGTTCCACATTAATCAAATGAATCAACAACCCTCATTTACTAACTCCGAGTAGTTTATGGTACGTAAATCCAGGATAGTCCACTAAGTATGTCTTATCAATATCAATAGATTACACTAACCTTACAATAAGATCACCATATCATTTCATCTCTAATTACAATAACATTGAATTAAAAATAAAGGTCATACATTCAACTCTAACCCTGCAATTGGTTGATATGGTACAACAACACAATTCATATTTCAACAATATATTACAATTACGAAATTTATAAACAAGTATTTAAAGACACAGGTATGCCACAACATTCTCCCTCACCAATTGCAAGTCGATAAGCTTTAACATCAGACATTACATCCATTAATCATTCTGAGCCTCCTAAGCCTTAGTCTTAGCTTGGCCAAAGCATTAACCTAGCAATTCATTGTACTAAATTATTCGATATTACCCTAACAATGTTACTTTATAGGGCTATGATTATTTATCAATACTCCTATCAACACCACATTACTTTTACAAAAATCACTTTAACAATTAATACAACTTTCAACGATATTACCTTGCATGACTGATATATCTAACATGCAACAATACTACTATTTAACAATATTGACAATGCTACTATCAACACCATGTTTAACCATTTTTAACAATATATTACGAAATATATTTAACAATAATTAACAATATATTTGACAATATTAATCATACGTACCATATTTAACAATAACATCACATTTAAGGGAGTCAACACCTTGAAAATTACAACATAACCCCATATTAAAATAGCATCCTATTTGAAGGTGTCATCATATTAAAATTTATAATATAACCCCATATTAAACTCACATCATATTTAAAGGTGTCTTCACCTTAAAATTATGTTATAATCCCATAGTAATAACATCCTATTTAATGGTACTTCACTTTGAAAATTACAATGTAACCTCCAATTTCACAAATGGCAATATATCCAACTAACCCTATTTTCAACTACACTTTTTAAGAATATTCAGAAATGACTAATATAAATGTTAAAGAAAACAATAAATGAAAATTAAACCCTAATTAACATGTCATTTACGAGACGGATTCTCAATACAGTCCTTGGTAACAAAACGGTCGATGTGTTGTCAGGATAACTAAAATCAAGGAAAGCCCCTTCAAAATGGAGACCATTATGACAGCAACCAGTAAACATTGGAACGCAGACCATTATACTATTAAAAACGTAGACCAGTATACAGTTAAACGCAGACCAAAAACGAAGACCGGAGATAAATCGGAAGTGATGGGATTCAGACTTGCGTGCAGAGTGCATTTAGAGTTGCATTACCATTAAAACGCCAGCATACACCAGATTGGCCTTTAATTCGATTTGCATATAATTTGGATGGCGTTAAATTTAGATTTGCATTCGAAATGCATTGACCATAAACACACAGACCCAATAAATAAAATGAATGAAAGAGGATTCAAATTTTATTCAGATTGCAATTCGGTTGGCATTAACCATTAACACACAGACCCCAATAATTAAAATGAAATGTATGCAAGTCGGATTGGCATTCAGTTGCAGTTGGATTGGTATTTCCACTTAAAACGTAGACCAAAATCGCAAGGGTAATGATGCCAGCTCTGAAGGAAAAATGCAGACCAAAATCGCAAGGGTAATGATGCACGATCGAGCTCCAAAATGCCAATTCGAATTCGAGAAAGCTCTCCCAGATAATAGGACTATATGCCCCAACGATTTTCCAGAAAATACAACGAAATAACAGTGCTTTTAAAAAAAAAAACAGATTCCAGAAATATTTGGTTGTTTAAAAAAAACCGAAATGATAGTGACTCAACGGAATGTCCACAAAATGAAAGGCCCTCAGATCAATGAGTTTTCCCCCCAGAACACAAACGCCCAATGAGTATCAGTAGAAATGCAGACCATTTAAATCATTAAAATGCAGATTAAATAGACACCCACAGTCAACAAGAAAAATGAAAACGCCACTGTATATAAAGGAAGACGCTACTATACAAATGGAAACGCCCATTATAAGAACGGTTCACTGTATGTGGAAACGCCCCATGAATACCCACGAAATGTAATGAAGCTCAGTATTTATGAGAAAGAAGACCATGCACGCAGAGGTAAACGCCCAAATAAACACAACGAAATGCCGAATATAACAATATATGAACATGCCCAAGAACAGTGGCAAAAACGCCCAGAAACAAATGAAAAACGCAACTCATTAAACCTCTTAAAACCCATACAAAAATGCCCAAAAACACATTGCCAGAAGATAAACGAATTGCCAGGAGATAAATTGAATTGCTAGGTTAAATCGAATTGCGAGAAGCTAAAACAATTTGTCAGAGGTAAAACGAAATGCCAGAAGTGAAACGAATTTCCAGGTCTAAAAACCCGATCAAGTGATCTTAGAAATCAACCAACAAGTGTCAGGGGGAAAACCAGATCTAGTTTTACTTCCATAAAATATCAGCAAGCGAGAATGCCAGAACCGACATTTTAGAACATTGCGATCATATTACAGTTTGCAGCTTAATATCTAATGCAATCTACTCAATAAATTAAACGAGCGTACCTCTTTCCTGGTGCCTACCCTGTATGTTGTCCACGCCTCGATCGAAGTCTCGCGCACCTTGCCGCACCTGCTTTCCGACCATGGAAAGCTCACCGGTACCTCCCAGCCAATCGCTAGGGGTACTCTTCTTCCGCCTTAGCCCCCCGAGCTGCAAAGGGGCCACACAAGATCTAGAGATAAGACTAGCTTCTCAGCTCGCCTCCACGGCTGAGCTACCACTCCAACACAGTTGAGATAAACCCAAATCCTCACAAGCAATTCGTCAAGCCACAATCCGGCAGCGTAATGTTATGCTAACCATTCATCATCCCCTCTTCCTTTTTTTCCCCTTCTTTTATAGAAATTTTAGACCCACCTACTTTCCTAAATCATTATTAATTAAATTTTTATGACAAACCTCTAAAAAATCCACTGCCGTCCAAGTGTCACTAATCCCCATGGTTCTTCAAAAAATAATTTCTTTTTAATAATTAAAAGACTCAATTCTCTCATCCCCCAAAAAATCGCTCCTTAAATTACTCCTAGGGTTCCTAGATCCCCTCTCATGCTTTTAATATCTTTCCTAAAATGAAGTTGTTGATTTTCAGTAACTCCTAAATGTTGATTCCTTTTCGCTTTTTACCCTATGTCTCCTACTTTCCATTATTAAGTTTCCTTTATTACAAGTTTCCTCATTTCTATTTTTTTATTCATCTCTTTTATTATTATTATTATTGTTATTATTATTTTTGTTGAACCCAAAATGATAAATGCGCTTAATAGTCTTTTCAGTATATTTTTAAAATCCTAAATTTTTATACTCCCACTCTTTAATAATTTTAATTATTTTTTATAATTTAAAAGTCACGGGTTTCAATTAATTTATCTCCCTCATTACTTTTACCCCCCCTTAATTTAAGAAGCCTTTAACTAACAGATAGGAGGGTTTTAGTTTACGCCTTTCCGTTTATTTTTGCAGGATCTTTTCTTAGGGCTTATCAGAATTTTATCTTTGAGATGTTTTAAATTTAGGTTTAGTTTGAACTAGGCGACAATTAATTAGGAGAGTCATTTGAAGAATTTTATCAGGCGTTAAGGTCTTAGGGTCATCTAGGTTGTCTCATCATCATCATCCATGCGATGTGCCCTTTAGGATGCACTACGTGCTCCAAGGGTGCCACTTGCCTCGTTTGCTTCTGTTGCGCGACGTGCCCTTCAGGATGCACCACATGCTCCAAGGGTGCCACTCGCTGACTTGTTTTTCTTTGCGCGACGTGCCCTTCAGGATGCACCACGTGCTCCAAGGGTGCCACTCGCTGACTTGAGGGATTGGTAGACATCTATAACCCCTGGAGTCAACACTCCGCCAGGTGAACTTGTGGGAGACTAAGGGCTCTAAGGAATAAGTACCCCATCTTATTGCGCACACCTTAGAATAATCGTGAGCGACTGTCGCAGTCTACCCTCATGGAATCGTGGATCCTCTCGAACTAGGTAATCGTTAACCTATAGTTCGAGCCACGACGGGAGTGCTAGTAGGCTGTGGTAGGGCTGTTGTCCACACCTCTCCCTCATCCTGTCTGGAAATCATGTGTGGCCCCTTTACTCCATATGTGAGTCTTGGTCGGCAAGCTATCGTCAGCTTGCATCATCAACCATCATGTCAGATCATGTCAACAACATATCATAAAATCAATAGCATATCATCAAAATAAAACAATATCACCGTAAATGAAACAACCCAAATAGCCCACTCCCTGACTCAAACCGGAGTCCAAGGGAGTTCCATCGATGCCTCTGCATCCTCATGGTCAAAATCCCTGCACACTTAAATAAACTGAGTCAATAACACCTGTATACAAAAATAGTAAAACATCCCGTTCATCAATCATAATGCATAATCATCAAGGATAAGTGTTTTATCATCAAAAAAATCCAAATCACTTCCGAGAAAGTGTCCTCAAAGAATGAGTTTTGTAAGTGCACCAGAGCGGGATGTTACATACACCCCCTCTTGGTCTAAACTTCATCCTGAAGTTTCTCAGTATAAGTGCCGAAATAAATGTACCACAAAATCATAAGTACCACAGTATCATAAGTCTATCTATCAAACAAAAATGGAAACCGTTGGCACATATCATATGCGTCTTCCTAGGTCGCCGAGTGTGGACTATAACTGTCCCACTGGACCTTGACCTGATCTACCGTTCGACGTCGTAACTATCGAACGCGATGATCTAAAATGCGGACTGGCTCAACCGTGAGCACTCCCTCGTCCGATACCTGCAAGGAAATCATGTTAATCACGTGGGTAGGATCACTAACATAATGTCTCAAAACAGATACATGAAAAACATCGTGCATACACCTCAAAGAATCAAGAAAGCCTATTCGATAGGCCACAGGGCCCCTTTCTCTCCACAATCTCAAAAGGTCCCACAAACCTAGGAGAGAGTTTAGCTCCCTTTCCAAACTTGATCGAACTCTTATGCAGTTTAACCCGCAAGAAGACTCGATTGCCAACCTCGTAACTACGGTCGACTCGGTGTGCATCAACATAACTCTTCTGTCGATACTGCGCTTCCTTAATCCTTTGTCTTATGGTTTTCATCTGCTCTTCCATTTCTTGGATCGATTCTAGTCGCACCAGGACCCTATCCTCAAGCTGATCCCAACTGAGGGGCGTCCGACACAGTCGCCCATAAAGGAACTCAAAAGGATCCATCTTAATGGTGCTCTGGTAACTGTTGTTATAAGCGAACTCTACGAGAGGCAATAATTCCTCCCAACTCTTTTGTTGGTCCATCACGTACATGCGCAACATGTCTTCCAAGGTTTGGTTCATATGTTCTGTCTGTCCGTCAGTCTCTGGGTGATACGCAATACTAAAATTAAGTTGGGTTCCCAAGGCCTCTTGGAAAATCGTCCAAAATAGTCCAGTAAACACCGATACTCGATTGGATATAATATTCTTAGGCACGCCATGCAGCCTCACAATCTCACTGATGAAAACTCTCGCTATGTCAGGTGCCTGATACGTCATACGCACCGGAATAAAGTGACCACTCTTCGTCAGAGTGTCTACTACTACGAAAATCAAGTCGTGTCTCCTTGCCATCAGTGGAAATCCAACAATAAAATTCATCGAAATGACATTTCGATTCCGGAATTGCATGCGGTTGAAGTAGTCCTACCGGGTGTCTATGTTGAGCCTTTACCTGCTGACACTCGAGACATATAGCCACAAAGTTGACTATGTCAGCCTTCATTCCTTTCCAGAAGAACAAGGGCTTAAGTTCTGCCCTCATCTTCGTAACTCCTGGGTGAGCCATGTAAACTGCTCTATGAGCCTCGCTTAGGATCAACATCCTCAATTCGTCGTTTGGCGGTACATAAATCCGACCTCTAAACCGCAATAAATCATCGCTATCAAATGAAAATCCCTCATATCGTGGTACCATCATTGTGTTTTGTCCGATGAAATCCTCGACTTCTTTGTACCAGTCATCGTCATGCTGTAAAGTGAGAATCTTCTCACGTAGATTCGTTTGAAGAGGCAACACCGAAAGGATGCATGGCCTTCGACTCAAAGCATCCGCCAGTTGGTTCACTGTTCCCTTTATGTAAGTAATCTCGAAGTCGTACTCGCTAAGCAATTCCAACCAACGTCGTTGTCACGCATTCAAGTCGCTTTGCGTAAAAATGTGTTGTAATCCACAATGATCAGTCTTTAATTCAAATTTTCGTCCAACCATGTAGTGTCTCCATACCTTTAAGTCATGTACGATGGCTAATAACTCCAAATCATGCGTCGCGTAGTTTTCCTCATGCCTTCTTAATTTCCTCGAAATGTAAGCAATCACTTGTCCGTCTTACATCAAGACTCCACCTAAACCTTCTTTGGATGCGTTAGTGCATACCAAGAATTCTACGTCCATGTCAGGGACCTTTAGTATCGGCGTTGTTGTCAACAACTCCTTAAGCTTTCGAAATGCTTCCGCACATTTCTCAGTCCAAACAAACTTCTTGTTTTTCTTCTGCGATTCCATGATCGGACTTGCTATCTTCAAAAATTCCTCGACAAACCATCAATAGTATCTGGCTAAACCCATAAAGATACGCACTTCAATGACATTCGTCGGTGCAGGCTATTCCATAATAGCTTCAACCTTGGCTGGATCCATGGCGATACTTTCGCCGGAGATGACGTGCCCTAAGTAGTGACTCCTCGATTGATAAAAATAGCATTTGGACAGCTTCCCATACAACTTGTGCTCTCGTAGGCACTGTAGTACCAAGCGCAAGTGCTCGTCATGCTCCTCCGTCATCCGAGAGTAGATCAAAATATCATCAATGAAAAATTGGATGAACTTGTCCAAGTACTCGTGGAACACCCCGTTCATCAAACTCATGAATACCCCTGGGGCGTTTGTCAATCCAAACGGTAAAACAATAAACTCAAAATGTCCAAATATTGTCTTAAAAATGGTCTTAGGGACGTCATCCTCCTTGATCCGTAACTGGTGATACCTTGATCGCAAATCGATCTTGTAGAGCACCATCGCACCCTTCATTTGATCGAACAGATCGTCAATTCTTGGTAAGGGGTATTGATTCTTGATCGTAGCCTTGTTCAGTTGACAATAGTCAATGGAAAGCCTCCACGATCTGTCCTTCTTCCAAATGAAAATAACGGGTGCACCCCACAGTGACACACTAGGATGTATCATTCCCACGTCCAACAACTCCTTCACTTTCATTTTTAACTCTTGCAACTCTGGGGTCAACATTCGATAAGGCATTCTCACTATTGGTTCAGTCCCCAGTTTCAGGTCTATAGTAAATTCCAATTCTTTTTCTAGCGGCATCCCAAGCAACTCCTCTGGAAATACGTCCATAAACTCCTTCACCACCGGAAGGTGTTCTAGACCTTCTACTATTCCCTTTTCGTTAAGCGCGAGGATCGCATAAATATTACACCCCTTGCGCATACTCTTCTGTAACTGTAAGGAAGAGACAAACCTCAGGGATACTCCTTGGTTCTGTCCTACTATCACACGTCTTTGTCCTTCATCATCGACTAAGCTCAACCATTTCGTCTTACAGTTGAGTATCGCCTCATGCGATTCCAACCAATCTATACCAATAACAACGTTGTAAGACCCTAAGATCGTGACGTACAAGTTGACCTTTGTGACAAACTCTCCCAGGTTAAAGGCACAACCCGTAACCTTTCCCCCAACCTTCTGTTTGGCTCCCAAAGCCATCTCCACTAAGCTAAACTTGTCCTGTTTTACTACCTTGACCTTAATCCTTTTTAGCGCTACACCAGAAATGGAACTTTCAGTAGCTCGTGGGTCTATCAAAATACTAAGGGTCTGGTCAATGACAGTACCTATCGTCTTGAGCACAGTCGACTGGTGCTCTGCCTGGCGGTTATTCACCGCCACGTGAATCCGATGGGCCTTACCCATATCTCCCACTGTAGCGGGTCCAACTGATCTAGACACTCTGGTCCTCTCCACAGGACAATCGCGTTGGTAGTGTGTCTCCCCACATGTCCAACACCCCTTCTTCGGCCCAGTAGTCCTGGTACCCGAAGTAGAAAATGACTGCCCACCGGTCTGAAACCCTAGTCTGTTCTATTGAAGAGGCCTAAACTACTACTGCTGCGGGCGATGCTGCTGCTGCTGCTGTGGTCCTCGGTAAGGTGTCCACTGCTGAGGTGACGGTCGTCGTGGTGTAGCAAAAGTGGATCCCCTCTGGAAGCCGTGATACCCCTGTGTGTATCTTGCTGGTGCCTGCTGCTGCGACGTACCAGATGAACCCTGCCCTGCAGGTCTTGCTGGAGTCCTGGTCTGACCCCCACTGATAAACTCCTCCTCTGCTATGAGGGCCTTTTGGACAGCGTCGTTCAAGTTTTGAGGCATCAAGATCCTAACCTTCGCACGCAGGCTGTCGTTAAGGCCAAACACGAACCTGTTGACCTTGAGCTTCTCATTGTTCAGGTACGGAGCATATCAGAGCATCTCCATAAAACGTGCCTCGTACTTGGGCACTATACGACCTTCCTGTCGCAAGGCGTTGAAATCATTGAGCTGACGCTCAATGAATTCCTCTGAGAGATACCTCTCTCAGAACCGTTCCTCAAACATTTCCCATGACACGTCTTCGACGGCCATGTTTAGCTGCGGTAGGAGCGTCTTCCACCATAGAAGAGCGGTCCCCTTCAGTTGAAAGGCCACCATGAAGACCTTCATATTGGAGGTATAATCGCGAAGTACGAAGCACATCGCCATATTCTCCAACCATGCCTCGGCAGCTGCGCCGTCTGGGGCACCAAAGAACTCAAGAAATTTTACCTTCTCGAGTTCATGGTCTATGCTACCTGTAATGGTCGGTGCACACGGAAGAACCTCAAGAGGTGTCGACGCCCTGGCCTCATCTTTGTCCAATCTGCTGATCAACGCCTCAGACATGCACTGGAAATATCTCATCATCCCCACAACATCGACAACTGCGATCTGCTCCTGTCCAAGGACCTGCTCGCCTCCCTGGGGGTTAGACCCCTCAGGCGTGGATGCTGTTGGAGGCATCACACCTCCTCCCTTAGCACCCCGTCGTCTGCCTCCGTGACGTCCTCTAACCATGATTACCTGCACACACACAATCAATTTGATCAATAACAGAATAATCAACATAATCAGGTCAACGAAAGACGTAGCGAATCCCAAATTGTGGTTCAAACCGACTCTGATACCATATGTAATGACCTCCTCGTTACGACAACCATTCTAGTAACGGGTGCAAATTATTATTTTTTGTTTAAGCTGTGTGCGCGCGTGTAGAAGTAACAACACACTTAACTGTACGACGCCACTTGACAACCAACAAGACGCAACCACGATGTTCAGCACAAGAAGACTGAAGGCATGCAACGAGTAACTACAACAACATACAACCATAGGCGCAATGTGCACAACACAACATTAAGGCATACTGGGGGTGCACAGTAAGAACACAGGGGGAAGAATCCATGGTGTTAGGGTTACCATTTCTGCACAGGAAAGTAGGGCGTTTAGTCTTATGTCTTCTCGAAAGAAGATTAGACAGGCTCCTGGCTGACTGCTCAGGCAGAAACTAGTAACCCGACCTAGGACAAGATGCAAGCAAGACAACACAACAAGATGACCCCGACATGTCATAGTGACAACAACAATAAATGCCCCTAGACATAAGGCATACAACTAGCATCTGTAAGTGGATAACTACACCAGGTGTTAAGTACAATAGTCTCAGAAGGAAGAATCCATCAGTAGAGTTTACTATTTGTGCATAGAAAAGTAGGGCTTTTAGTCTTATGTCTTCTCGAAAGAAGATTAGATAGGCTCTTGGCCGACTGCTCAGGAAGAAACTAGTAATCTTTGTCAAGTGTGTCGCAAGAGTGGAAACTCTGCCTTTAAGGGCTCGAGACTCTTGATACAACACTGGATTCTTTACACAAAAAAATCACACACACCGACATAAACACTAAGGCTAGAAGGAGGGGTCTATACCCTGCCCGACATAAGCAGACTGCGCGGCTAACTGATTGCAATCAAGTACGACATAAACAAGAAGAACGGTTACGCCCCTTAAAGAAGGTGCGTGACAAGGACTCTGACAACGAACACCCCAGTTCCACATTAATCAAATGAATCAACAACCCTCATTTACCAACTCCGAGTAGTTTATGGTACGTAAATCTAGGACAGTCCACTAAGTATGTCTTATCAATATCAATAGATTACACTAACCTTACAATAAGATCACCATATCATCTCATCTCTAATTACAATAACATTGAATTAAAAATAAAGGTCATACATTCAACTCTAACCTTGCAATTGGTTTATATGGTACAACAACACAATTCATATTTCAACAATATATTACAATTACGAAATTTATAAACAAGTATTTAAAGACATAGGTATGCCACAACATTCTCCCTCACCAATTGCAAGTCCATAAGCTTTAACATCAGACATTACATCCATTAATCAATCTGAGCCCCCTAAGCCTTAGTCTTAGCTTGGCCAAAGAATTAACCTAACAATTCATTGTACTACATTATTCGATATTACCCTAACAATGCTACCTTATAAGGCTATGATTATTTATCAATACTCCTATCAACACCATATTACTTTTACAAAAATCACTTTAACAATTAATACAACTTTCAACGATATTACCTTGCATGACTGATATATCTAAAATGCAACAATACTACTATTTAACAATATTGACAGTGCTACTATCAACACCATGTTTAACCATTTTTAACAATATATTACCAA
This sequence comes from Picea engelmannii, assembly GCA_009831015.1. Classification (NCBI taxonomy): domain Eukaryota; kingdom Viridiplantae; phylum Streptophyta; class Pinopsida; order Pinales; family Pinaceae; genus Picea; species Picea engelmannii. Next base: position 1,042,713 of record ML780291.1, on the reverse strand, counting down.
TATATTTAACAATAATTAACAATATATTTGACAATATTAACCATTCGTACCATATTTAACAATAACATCATATTTAAGGGAGTCAACACCTTGAAAATTACAACATAACCCCATATTAAAATAGCATCCTATTTGAAGGTGTCATCATATTAAAATTTATAATATAACCCCATATTAAACTCACATCATATTTAAAGGTGTCCTCACCTTAAAATTATGTTATAATCCCATAGTAATAACATCCTATTTAATGGTACTTCACTTTGAAAATTACAATGTAACCTCCAATTTCACAAATGGCAATATATCCAACTAACCCTATTTTCAACTACACCTTTTAAGAATATTCAGAAATGACTAATATCAATGTTAAAGAAAACAATAAATGAAAATTTAACCCGAATTAACATGTCATTTAAGAGACGGCTTCTCAATACAGTCCTTGGTAACAAAACGGTTGATCTGTTGTCAGGATAACTAAAATCAAGGAAAGCCCCTTCAAAACGGAGACCATTATGACAGCAACCAGTAAACATTGGAACGCAAACCATTATACTATTAAAAACGCAGACCAGTATACAGTGAAATGCAGACCAGAGATAAATCAGAAGTGATGGGATTCAGACTTGCGTGCAGAGTGCATTTAGAGTTGCATTACCATTAAAACGCCAGCATACACCAGATTCGCCTTTAATTCGATTTGCATATAATTTGGATTGCGTTAAATTTAGATTTTCATTCGAAATTCATTGACCATAAACACATAGACCCAATAAATAAATCGAATGAAAGGGGATTCTGATTTATTCAGATTGCAATTCGGTTGGCATTAACCATTAACACACAGACCCCAATAATTAAAATGAAATGTATGCTAGTTGGATTGGCATTCAGTTGCAGTTGGATTGGCATTTCCACTTAAAATGGAGACCAAAATCGCAAGGGTAATGATGCCAGCTCTGAAGGAAAAATGCAGACCAAAATCGCAAGGGTAATGATGCCCAATCGAGCTCCAAAATGCCAATTCAAATTCCAGAAATCTCACCCAGATAAGAGGACTATACGCCCCAACGATTTTCCAGGAAATACAATGAAATAACAGTGCTTTAAAAAAAAAAACGGATGCCAGAAAAATTTGGTTGTTTAAAAAAAAACGAAATGACAGTGACTCAACGGAATGTCCACGAAATGAAAGGCCCTCAGCTCAATGAGTTTTCCCCCAAGAACACAAACGCCCAATGAGTATCAGTAGAAATGCAGACCATTTAAATCATTAAAACGTAGATCAAATAGAAGCCCACAGTCAACAAGAAAAATGAAAAACGCCACTGTATATAAAGGAAGATGCTACTGTACAAATGGAAATGCCCATTATAATAACGGTTCACTGTATGTGGAAACGCCCAATGAATACCCACGAAATGTAATGAAGCTCAGTCTTTATGAGAAATCAGACCACGCACGCAGAGGTAAATGCCCAAATAAACGCAACGAAATGACGAATATAATAGTATACGAACACGCCCAAGAACAGTGGCAAAAATGCCCAGAAACAAATGAAAAACGCAGCTCATTAAACATCTTAAAACCCTTACAAAAACTCCCAAAAAAACATTGCCAGAAGATAAACGAATTGCCAGGAGATAAATTGAATTGCTAGGTTAAATCGAATTGCCAGAAGCTAAAACAAATTGTGAGAGGTAAAATGAAATGCCATAGGTGAAACGAATTTCCAGGTCTAAACACCCGATCAAGTGATCTTAGAAATCAACCAACAAGTGCCAGGGGGAAAACCAGATCTAGTTTTACTTCCATAAAATATCAGCAAGTGAGAATGCCAGAACCGGCATTTTAGAACATTACGATCATCTTACAGTTCCCAACTTAATATCTAATGCAATCTACTCAATAAATTAAATGAGCATACGTCTTTCTTGGTGCATGCCCTATATGTTGTCCATGCCTTGATTGAAGTACTGTGCTCCTTGCCGCACCTTCTTGCCGACTGTGAAAAGCTCACTGGTATCTCCCAGCGAATCGCTAGGGGTACTCTGCTTCCCCCTTAGCCCCCCAAGCCGCAAAGGGGCCACACAAGATCCAGAGATAAGACTAGCTTCTCAGCTCACCTCCACGGCTGAGCTACCACTCCAACACAACTGAGATAAACCCAACTCCTCACAAGCAATCCGTCAATCCACAATCCGATACCGTAACATTACACTAGCCGTTCATCATCCCGTCTTCCTTCTTTTCCCCTTCTTTTATAGAAATTTCAGACCCACCTACTTTCCTAAATCATTATTAATTAAATTTTTATGACAAACCTCTAAAAAAATCACTGTCGTCCAAGTGTCACTAATCCCCACGGTTCTCGAAAAATTAATTTCTTTTTAATAATTAAAAGACTCAATTCTCTCATCCCCCCAAAAATCGCTCATTAAATTACTCCTAGGGTTCCTAGATCCCCTCTCATGCTTTTAATATCTTTCCTAAAATGAAGTTGCTGATTTTTAGTAACTCCTAAATGTTGATTCATTTTCTCTTTTTACCCTATGTCTCCTACTTTCCATTATTAATTTTCTTTTATTACAAGTTTCCCCATTTCTATTTTTTTATTCCTCTCTTTTATTATTATTTTATTTATTTTATTTATTTTTTTTGTTGAACCCAAAATGATAAATGCACTTAATAGTCTTTTCAATATATTTTTAAAATCCTAAATTTGTATACTCCCACTCTTTAATAATTTTAATTCTTTTTTATAATTTAAAAGTCATGGGTTTCAATTAGTTTATCTCCCTCATTACTTTACCCCCCCCCTTAATTTAAGAAGCCATTAACTAACACATAGGAGGGTTTTAGTTTACGCCTTTGTGTTTATTTTTGTAGGATCTTTTCTTAGGGCTTATCAGAATTTTATCTTTGAGATGTTTTAAATTTAGGTTTAGATTGAACTAAGCAACAATTCATTAGGGGAGTCGTTTTAAGAATTTTATCAGGCGTTAAGGTATTAGGGTCATCTAGGTTGTCTCATCATCATCATCCATGCGATGTGCCCTTCAGGATGCACTACGTGCTCCAAGGGTGCCACTCGCCTCATTTGCTTTTGTTGCGTGAGGTGCCCTTCGGGATGCACCACGTGCTCCAAGGGTGCCACTTGCTGACTTGTTTGTCTTTGCACGACGTGCCCTTCAGGATGCACCACATTCTCCAAGGGTGCCACTCGCTGACTTGACGAATTGGTAGACATCTATAACCCCTGGAATCAACACTCCACCAGGTGAACTTGTGGGAGACTAAGGGCTCTAAGGAATAAGGCCCCTGCCTTATTGCGCGCCCCTTAGAATAATCATGAGCGACTGTCACAGTCTTCCCTCACGGCATCGTGGATCATCTTGAACTAGGTAATCGTTAACCTACAGTTCGAGCCACAGCAGGAGTGCTAGTAGACTATGGCAGGGCTGTTGTCCACACCTCTCCCTCATCCTCTCTGGAAATCATGTGTGGCCCCTTTACTCCATATCCGAGTCTTGGTTAGCAAGCTATCATCAGCCTACATCATCAACCATCATGTCAGATCATGTCAACAACATATCATAAAATCAATAGCATATCATCAAAACAAAACAATATCACTGTAAATGAAACAACCCAAATAGCCCACTGCCTGACTCAAACCGGAGTCCAAGGGAGTTCCACCGATGCCTCTGCATCCTCATGGTCAAAAACCCTGCACACTCAAATAAACTGATTCAATAACACCTATATACAAAAATAGTAAAACATCCCATTCATCAATCATAACGCATAATCATCAAGGATAAGTTTTTTATCATCAAAAAATACAGATCACTTGCGAGAAAGTGTCCTCAATGAATAAGTTTTGTAAGTGCGCCAGAGAGGTATGTTACATACACCCCCTCTTGGTCTAAACTTCGTCCCGAAGTTTCTCAGTATAAGTGCCGAAATAAATGTACCACAAAATCATAAGTACCACAGTATCATAAGTATATCTATCAAACAAAAATGGAAACTATTGGCACATATCATATGCGTCCTCCCAGGTCGCCGAGTGCGGACTATAACTGTCCCACTGTTCCTTGACCTGATCTACCATTTGACATCGTAACTGTCGAATGCGATGATCTAAAATGTAGACTGGCTCAGCCGTGAGCACTTCCTCATCTGATACCTGCAAGGAACTCATGTCAATCACGTGGGTAGGATCACTAACATAATGTCTCAAAACAGATACATGAAAAACATCGTGCATATGCCTCAAAGAATCAGGAAAGGCTAGTCGATAGGCCATGGGCCCCTTTCTCTCCAGAATCTCAAAAGGTCCCACGAACCTAGGAGAGAGTTTAGCTCCCTTTCCAAACTTGATCGAACTCTTATGCAGTTTAACCCACAAGAAAACTCGATCCCCGACCTCGTAACTACGGTCGACTCGGTGTGCATCGGCATAACTCTTCTGTCGATACTGCGCTTCCTTAATCCTTTGTCTTATGGTTTTCATATACTCTTCCATTTATTGGATCACTGCTGGTCCCACCAGGTCCCTATCCTCAAGACGATCCCAACTTAGGGGTGTCCGACACAGTCACCCAGAAAGGAACTCAAAAGGCGCCATCTTAATGGTGCTCTGGTAACTGTTGTTATAAGCGAACTCTATGAGAGGCAATAATTCCTCCCAACACTTTTGTTGGTCCATCACGTACATGTGCAACATGTCTTCCAAGGTTTGGTTCGTACGTTTTGTCTGTCCGTCAGTCTCTGGGTGATACGTAGTACTAAAATTAAGTTTGGTTCCCAAGGCCTCTTGGAAACTCGTCCAAAATCGTCCGGTAAACACCAATCCTCAATCGGATATAATATTCTTAGGCACGCCATACAGCCTCACAATCTCACTGATGAAAACTCTAGCTATGTCAGGTGCCTGATAAGTCATATGCACCGGAATAAAGTGAGCACTCTTCGTCAGAGTGTCTACTACTACGAAAATCGAGTCGTGTCTCCTTGCTGTCAGTGGCAATCCAACAATAAAATCCATCGAAATGACTTCCCATTTCGATTCCAGAATAGAATGTGGTTGAAGTAGTCCTGTTGTGTGTCTATGTTCAGCCTTTACCTGCTGGCACTCGAGACATCTAGCCACAAAGTTGACTATGTCGGCCCTCATTCCTTTCCAGAAGAACAAGGGCTTAAGGTCTAACCTCATCTTCGTAACTCTTGGGTGAGCCCTGTAAACTGCTCTATGAGCCTCGCTTAGGATCAACATCCTTAATTCATCATTTGGAAGTACGTAAATCCAACCTCTAAAACTCAATAAACCATCGCTATCTAATGAAAATCCCTCATATCGTGGTACCGTCATTGTGTTTTGTTCAATGAAATCCTCGACTTCTTTGTACCAGTCATCATCACGCTGTAAAGTGAGAATATTCTCACGTAGATTCGTCTGAAGAGGCAACACTGAAAAGATGCGTGGCCTCCAACTCAAAGCATCCGCCACTCGGTTCACTGTTCCCTTTATGTAAGTAATCTCGAAGTCGTACTCGCTAAGCAATTCCGACCAATGCCATTGTCGTGCGTTCAGGTTGCTTTGCATAAAAATGTGTTGTAATCCACAATGATTAGTCTTTAATTCAAATTTGCGTCCAACCAGGTAGTGTATCCATACCTTTAAGGCATATACGATAGCTAATAACTCCAAATCATGCGTCACGTAGTTTTCCTCATGCCTTCTTAATTTCCTCGAAATGTAAGCAATCACTTGTCCGTCTTGCATGAAGACTCCACCTAAACCTTCTTTGGATGTGTCAGTGCATACCAAGAAGTCTACGTCCATGTCAAGGACCTTTAGTATCGGCGTTGTTGTCAACAACTCCTTAAGATTTCGAAATGCTTCCGTGCATTTCCCAGTCCAAACAAACTTCTTGTTTTTCTTCTGCAATTCCGTGATCCGACTTGCTATCTTCAAAAATCCATCGACAAACCGTCGATAGTATCCAGCTAAACCCATAAAGCTATGCACTTCTGTGACATTCGTCGGCACAAGCCATTCCATAATAGCCTCAACCTTGGTTGGATCCACGGCGATACCTTCCCCGAAGATGACGTGCCCTAAGTAGTGAATCCTCGATTGATAAAAAGAGCATTTGGACAACTTCCCATACAATTTGTGCTCTCGTAGGCACTGTAGTACCAAGTGCAAGTGGTCGTCATGCTCCTCCGTCATCCGAGAGTAGATCAAAATATCATCAATGAATACTTGGATGAACTTGTCCAAGTACTCGCGGAACACCCCGTTCATCAAACTCATGAATACCCCTGGGGCGTTTGTCAATCCAAACGGTAAAACAATAAAATCGAAATGTCCAAATCTTGTCTTAAAAGCGGTCTTAGGGACGTCATCCTCCTTGATCTGTAACTGGTGATACCTTGATCGCAAATCGATCTTGGAGAACATCGTCTCACCCTTCATTTGATCGAACAGATCGTCAATTCTTGGTAAGGGGTACTGATTCTTGATCGTAACCTTGTTCAGTTGACGATAGTCAATGCAAAGCCTCCACGATCCGTCCTTCTTTTGAATGAAAATAACGGGTGCACCCCATGGTGACACACTAGGACGTATCAGTCCCAAGTATAGCAACTCCTTCAGTTGCATTTTTAACTCTTGCAACTTAGGGGTCGACATCCGATAAGGCGTTCTCACTATCGGTTCAGTCCCCGGTTTCAGGTCTATAGTAAACTCCAATTCTCTTTCTGGCGGCATCCCAGGCAACTCCTCTGGAAATACGTCCGCAAACTCCTTCACCACCGGAAGGTATTCTAGACCTTCTGCTATTCCCTTTTCGTTTAGCGCGAGGATCGCATAAAGCTTGCACCCCTTGCGCATACTCTTCTGTAACTGTAAGGAAGAGACCAACCTCAGGGATACTCCCTGGTTCCTTCCTACTATCACACGTCTCTGTCCTCCATCATCAACTAAGCTCAACCGTTTCGTCTTACAGTTGAGTATCGCCTCATGCGATTCCAGCCAATCCATACCAAGCACGACGTCGTAATACCCTAAGATCATGACGTACAAGTTGACCTTTGTGACAAACTCTCCCAGGTTAAGGGCCCAACCCGTAACCTTTCCCCTGAACTTCTATTTGGCTCCCGAAGCCATCTCCATGAAGCTAAACTCGTCCTGTTCGACTGCCTTGACCTTAATCATTTTTAGCACTGCACCAGAAATGAAACTTTCAGTAGCTCCTGGGTCTATCAAAATACTAAGGGTATGGTCAGCGACAGTACCTGTCGTCTCTAGCACAATCGACTGGTGCTCTGCCTGGCGATTATTCACCACCGTGTGAATCTGATGGGCCTTGCCCATATCTCCCACTGTAGCGGGTCTGGCTAATCCGGACACTCTAGTCCTCTCCACAGGACAATCACATTGGTACTGTGGCTCCCCACACGTCCAACACCCCTTCTTCAGCCCAGTAGTCCTGGTACCCGAAGTAGAAAATGACTGCCCACCGGTCTGAAACCCTGGTCTATTATGTTAAACATGCCTAAACTGTTGTTGTTGCAGGCAACGCTGCTACTACTATTGTGGTCCTCGGTAAGGTGTCCGCTGTTGAGGCGACGATCGTCATGGTGTAGCAAAAGTGGATCCCTGCTGGAAGCCGCGATACCCTAGCGTGTGTCTCGTTGGTGCCTGTTGCTGCGACGTACTAGATGAAACCTACCCTGCAGGTCTCACTGTAGTCCTGGTCTGACCCCCACTGATAAGCTCCTCCTCTGCTATGAGGGCCTTTTGGACAGCGTCGTGCAAGTTTTGAGGCATCAAGATCCTAACCTTCGTACGCAGGCTATCGTTAAGGACAAACACGAACCTGTTGACCTTGAGCTTCTCAGTGTTCAGGTGCGGAGCATACCGGAGCAACTCCATAAAACGTGCCTCATACTCGGGCACTGTACGACCTCCCTGTCGCAAGGCGTTGAACTCATTGAGCTAACGCTCAATGAATTCCTCTGAAAGATACCTCTCTCAGAACCGTTCCTTGAACAGTTCCCATGACACATCTTCGATGGCCATGTTTAGCTGCAGTAGGAGCGTCTTCCACAATAGAAGAGCGCTCCCCTTCATTTGAAAGACCACCATGCAGACCTTCATATTGGAGGTATAATCGCGAAGTGCGAAGCACATCGCCATATTCTCCAACCATGCCTTGGCGGCTGCATCGTCCGGGGCACCAAAGAACTTGGGAAATTTTACCTTCTCGAGTTCACGGTGAATGCTACCTGTAACGGCTAGTGCGCGCGGTGGAACCTCAGCAAGTGTCAGCGCCCTGGCCTCATCTCTGTCTAATCTGCTGATCAGCGCCTCACACATGTGCTGGAAAGATCTCATCATCCCCACAACATCGGCAACTGCGATCTACTCCTGTCCAAGGACCTACTCGCCTCCCTGGGGGTTACACCCCTCAGGCGTGGATGTTGCTGGAGGCGTCAGGCCTCCTGCCTTAGCACCTCGTCCTCTGCCTCCGCGACATCCTCTAACCATGATTACCTGCACACACATAATCAACTCGATCAACAACAAAATAATCAACATAATCAGGTCAACAGAGGCCGTAGCGAATCCCAAATCGCGGGTCGAACTGGCTCTGATACCATATGTAACGACCTCCTCGTTACGACAACCATTCTAGTAACGGGTGCAATTTTTTTTTTTTTGTTTAAGGTGTGTGCGTGCATGTAGAAGTAACAACACACTTAACTGTATGATGCCACTCGACAATCAAGAAGACACAACCATGACATTCAACACAACAAGATTGAAGGCATGCAACGAGTAACTGCAACAACATACGACCATAGGCACAAGGCGCACAACACAACATTAAGGCATACTGGGGGTGCACAATAAGAACACAGAGGGAAGAATCCATGGTGTTAGGGTTACCATTTCTACACAGCAAAGCAGGGTGTTTAGTCTTATGTCTTCTTGAAAGAAGATTAGACAGGCTCAGGTAGAAACTAGTAACCCGACCTAGGACAAGACGCAAGCAAGACAACACAACAAGACAACCCTGACATATCACAGTGACAACAACAATAAACGCCCCTAGACATAAGTCGTACAACTAGCATCCGTAAGTGGATAACTACACTAGGTGTTAAGTACAGTAGTCTCAGAAGGAAGAATCCATCAGTAGAGTTTACTATTTCTGCACAGAAAAGCAGGGATTTTAGTCTTATGTCTTCCCGAAAGAATATTAGACAGGATCTTGGCCGACTGCTCAGGCATATACTAGTAATCTCTGTCAGGTGTGTCACAAGAGTGGAAACCTTTCCTTTAAGGGCCCAAGACTCTTGATACGGCACTGGATTCTTTACACAGAAAAATCACACACACCGACATAAACACTAAGGCTACAAGGAGGGGTCTATACCCCGCCTGACATAAGAAGACTGTGGGGCTAACTGATTGCAATCAAGTACGACATAAACAAGAAGAACGGTTATGCCCCTTACGGAAGGCATGTGACAAGGAGTCTGACAACGAACACCCCAATTCCATATTAATCAAATGAATCAACAACCCTCATTTACTAACTCCGAGTAGTTTATGGTACGTAAATCCAGGACAGTCCACTAAGTATGTCTTATCAATATCAATAGATTACACTAACCTTTATATAATAGCACCATATCATTTCATCTCTAATTACAATAACATTGAATTAAAAATAAAGGTTATACATTCAACTCTAACCTTGCAATTGGTTTATATGGTACAACAACACAATTCATATTTCAACAATATATTACAATTACGAAATTTATAAACAAGTATTTAAAGACACAGGTATGCCACAGCATTCTCCCTCACCAATTGCAAGTCCATAAGCTTTAACATCAGACATTACATCCATTAATCATTCTGAGCCCCCTAAGCCTTACTCTTAGCTTGGCCAAAGCATTAACCTAACAATTCCTTGTACTACATTATTCGATATTACCCTAACAATGCTACCTTATAAGGCTATGATTATTTATCAATACTCCTATCAACACCATATTACTTTTACAAAAATCACTTTAACAATTAATACAACTTTCAACGATATTACCTTGCATGACTGATATATCTAACATGCAACAATACTACTATTTAACAATATTGACAATGCTACTATCAACACCATGTTTAACCATTTTTAACAATATATTACCAATATATTTAACAATAATTAACAATATATTTGACAATATTAACCATACGTACCATATTTAACAATAACATCATATTTAAGGGAGTCAACACCTTGAAAATTACAACATAACCCCATATTAAAATAACATCCTATTTGAAGGTGTCATCATATTAAAATTTATAATATAACCCCATATTAAACTCACATCATATTTAAAGGTGTCCTCACCTTAAAATTATGTTATAATCCCATAGTAATAACATCTTATTTAATGGTACTTCACTTTGAAAATTACAATGTAACCTCCAATTTCACAAATGGCAATATATCCAACTAACCCTATTTTCAACTACACTTTTTAAGAATATTCAGAAATGACTAATATCAATGTTAAAGAAAACAATAAATGAAAATTTAACCCTAATTAACATGTCATTTAAGAGACGGCTTCTCAATACAATCCTTGGTAACAAAACGGTCGATGTGTTGTCAGGATAACTAAATCAAGGCAAGCCCCTTCAAAACGAAGACCATTATGACAACAACCAGTAAACATTGGAACGTAGACCATTATACTATTAAAAACGTAGACCAGTATACAATGAAACGCAGACCAAAAATGCAGACTGGAGATAAATCTGAAGTGATGGGATTCAGACTTGCATGCATAGTGCATTTAGAGTTGCATTATCATTAAAACGCCAACATACACAAGATCCGCCTTTAATTCAATTTGCATTTAATTTGGATTGCGCTAAATTTAGATTTGCATTTGAAATGCATTGACCATAAACACACAGACCCAATAAATAAAACAAATGAAAGGGGATTCCGATTTTATTCAGATTGCAATTCGGTTGGCATTAACCATCAACACACATACCCCAATAATTAAAATGAAATGTATGCAAGTTGGATTGGCATTCAGTTGTAGTTGGATTGGTATTTCCACTTAAAATGCAGACCAAAATCGCAAGGGTAATAATGCCAACTCTGAAGGAAAAATGAAGACCAAAATCGCAAGGGTAATGATGCCCAATCGAGCTCCAAAATGCCAATTCGAATTCCAAAAATCTCACCCAGATAAGAGGACTATATGCCCCAATGATTTTCCAGGAAATACAACGAAATAACAGTGCTTTTAAAAAAAAAACGTATGGCGGAAAAATTTGGTTGTTTAAAAAAAAACGAAATGACAGTGACTCAATGGAATGTCCACGAAATGAAAGGCCCTCAGCTCAATGAGTTTTCCCCCAAGAACACAAATGCACAATGAGTATCAGTAGAAATGCAGACCATTTAAATCATTAAAATGCGAATCAAATAGACGCCCACAGTCAACAAGAAAAATGAAAACGCCACTGTATATAAAGGAAGACGCTATTGTACAAATGGAAACGCCCATTATAAGAATGGTTCACTGTATGTGGAAACGCCCCATGAATACCCACGAAATGTAATGAAGCTCAGTCTTTATGAGAAAGTAGACTACGCACGCAGAGGTAAACGCCCAAATAAATGCAACGAAATGCCGAATATAACAATATACGAACAGGCCCAAGAATAGTGGAAAAAACGCCCAGAAACAAATGCAAAACGTAGCTCATTAAACCTCTTAAAACCCATACAAAACGCCCAAAAACGCTTTGCCAGAAGATAAATGAATTGCCAGGATATAAATTGAATTTCTAGGTTAAATCGAATTGCCAGAAGCTAAAACAAATTGTCAGAGGTAAAATGAAATGACAGAGGTGAAACGAATTGCCAGGTCTAAACACTCGATCAAGTGATCTTAGAAATCAACCAACAAGTGCCAGGGGGAAAACCAGATCTAGTTTTACTTCCATAAAATATCAGCAAGAGAGAATGCTAGAACCGACATTTTAGAACATTACGATCATATTATAGTTCCCAGCTTAATATCTAATGCAATCTACTCAATAAATTAAACGAGTGTACCTCTTTCCTGGTGCCTGCCCTGTATGTTGTCCGCGCCTCGATCAAAGTCCCGCGCTCCTTTCCGCACCTGCTTTCCGACCGTGGAAATCTCACCGGTACCTCCCAGCCAATTCCTAGGGGTACTATGCTTCCCCCTTAGCCCCCCGAGCCGCAAAGGGGCCACACAAGATCCAGAGATAAGACTAGCTTCTCAGCTCACCTCCACGGCTGAGCTACCACTCCAACACAGCTAAGATAAACCCAACTCCTCACAAGCAATACGTCAAGACACAATCTGGCAGCGTAACATTACACTAACCGTTCATCATCCTCTCTTCCTTCTTTTCCCCTTCTTTTATAAAAATTTCAGACCCACCTACTTTCCTAAATCATTATTAATTAAATTTTTATGACAAACCTCTAAAAAATCACTGCCGTCCAAGTGTCACTAATCCCCATGGTTCTCCAAAAATTAATTTCTTTTTAACATTTAAAAGACTCAATTCTCTCATCCCCCCAAAAATCGCTCCTTAAATTACTCCTAGGGTTCCTAGATCCCCTCTCATGCTTTTAATATCTTTCTTAAAATGAAGTTTGTAATTTTTAGTAACTCCTAAATGCTGATTCATTTTCCCTTTTTACCCTATGTCTCCTACTTTCCATTATTAAGTTTCCTTTATTACAAGTTTCCTCATTTCAATTTTTTTATTCCTCTCTTTTATTATTATTATTATTATTATTTTTTTTGTTGAACCCAAAATGATAAATGCGCTTAATAGTCTTTTCAATATATTTTTAAAATCCTAAATTTTTATACTCCCACTCTTTAATAATTTTAATTCTTTTTTATAATTTAAAAGTCATGGGTTTCAATTAATTTATCTCCCTCATTACTTTACCCCGACCCCTTAATTTAAGAAGCCTTTAACTAACACATAGGAGGGTTTTAGTTTACGCCTTTGCGTTTATTTTTGTAGGATCTTTTCTTAGGGCTTATCAGAATTTTATCTTTGAGATGTTTTAAATTTAGGTTTAGATTGAACTAGGCGAAAATTCATTAGGGGAGTCATTTTAAGAATTTTATTAGGCGTTAAGGTGTTAGGGTCGTCTAGGTTGTCTCATCATCATCATCCATGCGGCATGCCCTTCAGGACGCACTACGTGCTCCAAGGGTGCCACTCACCTCATTTTCTTCTGTTGCGCAACGTGCCCTTCAGGATGCACCACGTGCTCCAAGGTTTCCACTCGCTGACTTGTTTTTCTTTGCTCGACGTGCCCTTCAAGATGCACCACGTGCTCCAAGGGTGCCACTCGCTGACTTGACAGATTGGTAGACATCTATAACCCCTAGAGTCAACACTCCGCCAGGTGAACTTGTGGGAGACTAAGGGCTCTAAGGAATAATTCCCCTGCCTTATTGCGTGCCCCTTAGAATCATCGTGAGCGACTGTCGCAGTCTGCCCTCATGGCATCGTGGATCCTCTCGAACTAGGTAATCGTTAACCTACAGTTCGAGCTATGGCAAGAGTGCTAGTAGGTTGTGGCAGGGTTGTTGTCCACACCTCTCCCTCATCCTCTCTGGAAATCATGTGTGGCCCCTTTACTCCATATGTGAGTCTTGGTCGGCAAGCTATCGTCAACCTGCATCATCAACCATCATGTCAGATCATGTCAACAACATATCATAAAATCAATAGCATATCATCAAAACAAAACAATATCACCGTAAATGAAACAACCTAAATAGCCCACTCCCTGACTCAAACCATAGTCCAAGGGAATTCCATCGATGCCTTTTCATCCTCATGGTCAAAAACCCTGCACACTCAAATAAGCTGAGTCAATAACACCTGTATACAAAAATAGTAAAACATCCCGTTCATCAATCATAACGCATAATCATCAAGGATAAATGTTTTATCATGAAAAAAATCCATATCACTTGCGAGCAAGTGTCCTCAAAGAATAAGTTTTGTAAGTGCACCAGAGCGGGATGTTACAAGGTGCATATATGGAAGAGTGCACATATACGAAGGGTCTATATACGGACGATGCATATACGAAAGCGTGCATATACGAAAGTGCACATATATGGAAGGTACATATATGAACAACGCATATATGGAAGCACGCATATACGGAAGGTGCATATACGGAAGAGCGTTCATATACGGATGATGCATATATGGAAGAGCGCACATATACGGATGAGCGTGCATATGTAAGAGCATGCATATACGGATAACGCATATACAGATGATGCATATATGGAATAGTGCACATATACGGATGACGCATATACGGAAGAGCACGCATATACGGAAGGTACATATACAAAAGAGTGCACATATACGAAAGGTGCATATACGGACGACGCATATACGGAAGCGCGCATATACGAAAGAGCGCATATATGGAAGGTGTATATATGAATGATGCATATACAGAAGCACGCATATATGGAAGGTGCATATACGGATGATGCATATACAGAAGAAATTTACGATAATCCAAATGCATATGCATCTTCCGTATGTGTGTGCTTTCCATATATGAGGATTTAAGGAAGTTGTCGTCCGTATATTTACATTTACAGATGAAAGCACGCATAGACAGAATGTTCATATACAAAAGAAATTTACGGTAATCCAAATGCATATGCATCATCCGTATATGCACATATATGTTAGTGCACATATATGGAAGGTGCATATACAAACGACACATATACAGAAGGTGCATATACAAACGACACATATACAGAAGGTGCATATACAGAAGAAATTTACTATAATCCAAATGCATCTTCTGTATATGTGTTCTTTTTCATATATGAGGATATGAGGATTTAAGGAAGTTGGCGTTTGTATATGCAAATTTATATACGTATTTATATGTGTGATCCATATATGCACATATACGAAAGTGCGAATATACGGAAGGTGCATATACAAATGACGCATATACAGAAGGTGCATATATAGAAGAAATTTATGGTAATCCAAATGCATTTTTCGTATATGTGTGCTTTCATATATGAGGATTTAAGGAATTTGTCATCCATATATGCACATTTATATGCGTATTTATATGCGCCATCCGTATATGCACACATATGGAAGCGCGCACATACGGAAGATGCCATTATGGAAGTGGTCAACTTTCATATATGCATCGTCCATATATGCACATATACGGAAGGTGCATATATGGATGACGCATATACAGAAGGTGCATATACGAACGACGCATTTGTGTTTTTTCCCAAGAAATTATATGTTTGACTATGTTATTATTATTTCTAAATATTTTTTTAAATATAAAAGCTATTAGCCTTGACTACACTGTTTTCATAATTTTAGAGGTTGGAATTTAAAGTTGGCATGGTTTTAAGAATTCACATAGTCATGATTCATTTATTTAAAATTTATCAAATCCCATTAATTTGTCTTTCCTTGCTTTGAATAAAAGACAATCCTTATCCCTTTGCTTGTTTGTTTGATTATATTATTATTATTTATAAATATTTATTAATATCTTTTTAAATACAAAAACTATTAGTCTTCACTACATTTTTATCATAATTTTAGAGATTGGAATTTAAATTTGTCATAGCTTTAAGAATTCACAGTAGTCACGATTCATTTATTTAAAATTTATCAGATTCCATTAATTTTCCTTTGCTTACTTTGAATAAAAGATAAGCCTTATCCCTTTCCTTGCATGTTTGATTATATTTTTATTATTTATAAATATTTATTACTATCTTTTGAAATATAAAAACTATTATCCTTCACTACTTTTTTATCATAATATTAGAGGTTTTGATAAGCCTTATGCCTTTGGGATAATTGGAATTGATTATAAGTTAAGTTTATGGTTTGAATGCATTCATTATTTCTTTACCATGGTTTTGGTGTGGTCCTTCTTTATAATTTTCTAAAATTTTGTTGATTTTATCATTATATGTTTGGAAGAAATGTTAAATTTTATGTGTTGTAGCAATCCATACAAAAACAAAAAATTTTAATCTTTAGATAATCCTCCAACTTTTTTTCCATTGTGAAATGTTTGTTTTATTATATTATGTTTTATAAAAAATGTAATTAAAATTGGTTTACATGCACAAATAAAAGGCTATGTTTCTATTCATTGAGTTTTCCATAATCTTGAAACATTAATGTTTAAACTTGTATATTTAGAATATAAGTTCTTTATATTACAATATTTCACAATTAGTAACAAAGATATATCAATTTTTTATAGAAATTAAAATATACAAAGTAGGGAAAATAAAATGTGTAAAAAATGAAACTCATCTCTATATTGAAGAGGCTAGACTGCAAAACTTTGTATATTTAAATAAAACTTTTTTTGTGCTTTAAGTGCCAAAAAAAAATTTGAGATTAAAAACATAAAACAAAGTACTAGAAAGTTCATTTATTAAAATTATATAAAAATCCATTTATTGTAGGCTTAAATATGTTCATGTCTTTGTAAGTAGCACCTATTTATACAAAAAGACTTATCAAATCTCTAAATTTGTAGCCCAAGTTACTTAAACTTGGTGCATTGTTTAGACTTCAAAGTAGCCAACCTAGTGGGTTTTGTGAGAGCAATATTAGTTGAACATATATGCTCTATGTATTGTTTGTGAGACTTGAACCCACGTGCTTTCAAGTCCTTTGGTGTGATTCTTGTCCTCTTAAACATAGCATAATGATTATCCTTTTTTGTCTCCTGTAAAAGTTTCAACACTATTAATAAATGTCCAAATTCATATTGCTATAATAAAAACATGAGTATAGGGTATAGAACTTACCTCTCCTAATTTTTCTTCAAGTGGAGGTGAATGTTGCAGTGGTTGAAGATAATGTGGCTTATGGTGGATTTCGAAAAAAGGTGTTGTATTCCCACCATGATTTGTGTGCAAAGGGGATTTTGGAGATGTATATGTTTTATTCTAAACATAAAATTAAAAGAAGATATAAGTATGCAACTCAAACATAATCAAATGTAAAATTTTGTTAACGATTATATAAAAGTATAAATACACGAAAAATTACTTTGCATTGCCACATTGAATGTAAATATGGTTGTAGCATTTGGTTTGTTTCGTTTACATTCTTTTCAATATTTTGACCATATTTTGGGGTTTGTAATGATTGTAATGGTTTTGAAAAAATTCACCTGGGCCATAAATGCACATTAATGTATAGATTAAAAAATAAATCTATATAATCAATCACAAATCACAAAAGAAAAAAAAAGAAAAAAATTGAATATTGATTTTAGTTTTTTTATGAAATAGGTTGTATTGAAGCAAAACTTACTTTCCTGAAAATCCCTTGAAATCTAGGTGAACGTCGTAATGGTTGACAACTCAATGCTCGTTGGATATCCAAGTTAGTTGAACTATATTCAGCAACAAAACTATGTAGTGATCTCTCCAGGGATTTTTATTGATCAGGCTAGGCATATCAATAACAATGGAGAATCAATATACAATTGATAATAAAAACAAATACCATCTAAAGTTCAAATCTCTTGAAAACAATGCATGCAAAAAAATTGACTAAACTGTGTACTCATTGTTATTACTAGTTTCCCTAGAGTTTAATATATGGGTATGCTCATCCAACTCTTCTTCCTCCTACATCATTAGAAGGCCCTGTTCTTTCTTTTTGTTGTAAAGAAATATCTATGCATTTCTCTGTGTCCATACGTCTATGAGGTAAACTTTGATCCCAACAATTTATTTTTCCATGAATTTTTTTCTCTGAATCATCATTGAGCTGATCAAACATAGCAACTGACTACGAAAATGAGTTTTAATGAATTTAGTCAATAATAATTAATTTATATTATTAAAAAAACACACAAATACAAATGTCAATAAATACTTACAACGGAAATAATTTCTTCATTGATAAATCTTTTATATGCCTACTTTCGTGCATGACACAACCTTGCATCTACATCATATTGGATTTTTTCATTTTGTCTTTTAACCTTATTTGGTGATTTCATTGCACGTTTAACATCTTCATGTCTTACTCGACCTCTTGGGCATGGAGGAATTGGAGAGAGATTGCGAGAGGTTGTGTTTGATCGCACGATGGTGATTAAGGCCAGATAGTTTTGATCTGGTCATATTGACACAATCACCAACCAAACAATAAAATACATGTTTCATGCCTTTGATAACTACATCCCATTCATGTCTATTTTCCGCCATTTTCTCAATTCCATATAAATGAATATGTAAACAATGATGTTAGAATGACGATAAAAACACTTTTAAATAAGAAGCAACTATTCCATATGACTATCTATCTATTCTATACATGCAACATAGTTTGTGATGTCTCGTATATACCTTATAATGATTTCCATGTTAATACCAAGATTCAAAGTTAAAAACAATTACCACATCATCTCATAAATTAGTAATTCGAGTCTTATCATTGTTTTTTAATGTTATTCTTGATTTTTTTCCAGCCTAAATAAAATACAATGGTTATGTCAAGAGTGATGAATGCTTGCTTTCGAACTGAGAGTGTGAATTAGTGACAGAAATCTTGAAATCTTAAATATTTCAAGATTAAGAGTCGATAAATGATGTTGAATATTTTCTAGCGGGTGTTAAGATTTGACCAGACTCTTGAGAGATTCATTATTTCTTTCCGTAGAGAGAATGCATTTGAATATACTTATGTCTAATCTAACAATTTGATTGAAAAAGGGCTCAGATTAAGTCGAAACTGTTCTCAATTTGTATACTTTGTGAATAATGAAAATGCTGAAGAAGAATGAACCGCTAATGGTGTCTAACGGGCATCGTCACTACAGTTAAATGTTCCATGCAACAGCTTATACAAGATCGTTACAGTGGCAAATGAAATTCAGACATGAAAATCAGATGCCCAGAAAGCGCAGATTCATCAGACGAGAGAATCTCACAAGTTTGGCGACATCATGATCGACTTAGAGTATGGAGTTAAGCCATAGAAATGTCCTTCATCAGATAATGTATATAGAGGGAAAGGGGGCATTAATGAAATTATTTCAATATGACATTGGATCCACAACAAAGTTGTGATCATTTTTTAGTCTAAACTAGAAAATGAAACTAGGAGCACACTTGACAGACTGTATTAGAGTATACTATGAATACAAAGGACAACATTATTCCATATAGTTTGAAAGCATATCGGCATGTGGAAACCAAAATTACATCGGGTTCATCAAATATCTTAAAAGTAATGAATTTGTTAGTGCATGGATCTATTTTTCTATATCTGTTATATGATCAGGTTTCCTAATTCCATGATGAGATACACTTATGAGGTTACACACATCTTAAGTGGCATTACACACATAAATACTTATGTGATTATACTTTTACATGAATGGTTTAATATTTGATACTACAAGCATATGACTATTGGAAGGATCCACCAGGTAACCATTAAAGAAATAATAACTGATTTAATCGGCCATTCACATTTACCCTAAACTGATTTAATCGGACATTCACATTTACCCTAAAATAAGTAGAATATACATAAAATCTTATGTTGTTGCAGTCACTTCCACAACAGGCGTAACATGTATGGCATGCATTCCTGAAGTTATATTGTGCTAGTATAATTACTTACTGACTATTGTGAGCAGTGTTGTATAGATGGTAAAGCTTGCAAAATTTTCTCATAATGTTGCAGTAGATCCTTCACCTAAAAGTTTTGGAATATATTTACTTGAGAATTTCTATGCTTTGAATACTTGTAGATGATTATGATTTCCTAGGGTTAGGAATTTAATTTAAGGGCTGTAAAAATATATCGGATTGAATATATGAAACAAAACAAGCGAGAATTGTTGAAATATTCATATGCCACCAGGAATATCATTTTCTAGGCCACAATCAACATTACTACAAAACTACCGAGAGAAAAATAAAGGTTACTGCAAAAAATTTCACATTTCAGAGCCCTGTACAATGTTAAACAGTCAAATTTTCAAGAAGAGGGCATTTTGATATGAAACGATCAAGTATACCATCATTTGTATAGATGAATGATAAGAAAAAGGTCACAAGGTGTCTAAAAACGCTGAAGTAAGGGGGTAGTCATATAAAGAAAAACCACTCGAGCTTCAATAATGTTAGGCATTCACAAGAAAATAGAGAAGTTGGAACATCCAGGAAACTACAAGTCAAAATATTGTTGAGAGCAATTTGTTTCACTCTTTTTGAAGATGCGCATTGAACCCATTTCTGGAAACATTTACCAATGTTGTCTCTATCAATATCACCCATGGAAACTGAAAGTTCAAAACTTTCAAGCTGAGCAGAATGAAAGAAAAAGACACTATTAATTCCCCATTTTGTTGTTTCTCCTTCAATGAAACATTCGTTGGTAAATTTGAGATGGGTTAATAAAGTGCAAAGTTATCGCCAGCTACTAGATAACACAGAACAATGCATTGCATCTGTTAAAGAGAGTTTTGAAAGAACGTTAGAGGAGAGTAAGTTGTCTGGAAAAGCACTCAGTCTGTCACTTTCCATTGATGCAGTTTTCATAGGTGAAGTAGGATGAAAATGTAAAGGAGGATATAACATCTAATTCAGAGGAGCATGGGCATGTGTTTTCATTCCCAGAAGCAATATTTACTGGGGAGTAGGCTAACTCGGGAGAAATCTTCCTGCCCAAGTAGAAATCTTCCCCAAATCTTAGCATTATGCTTGAATTTAAATGTCCTACCAAGAAATTATCAAGCATAGATGGCTTATCGTGAAACTCGCTCCACTCTGATCAAATGAAGGGTGAACAAAGCGTTGGCGTGGCTTACCATGTGCTAGATCCAAGCTCTGGTTGAATGAAGGGTACACACTGGTGTGTATGCTACGTAGGAGGACATAGGGTCGAAGGCCTGAATGTTTGGTGCTGAATTAATGCAAGGAGTTAATGTTTGGTCGTGAATTAACTCCTTTCGTTAATTCCCTAGACCAGTGCATCGATAATCGATAGGTGCAAGATACAACGGTTAACTCGGCAAGTGCAAGATACGACGGTGTTGATAGTGTACTCTATGGGGTAGAGGATATGGGGGATAGTGCACATGCCAAGGATCGTCGGAAAGGGACTGCTATAAAGCTACTCAGAAGGGAAGATTTCTACCAGATTAGCCCACTACTTTTCTTTATAGAAAATTCGTTATTGACACATGCCTGCATGCACAATTTTTTTTTTTTTTTTTAATTAAATGAAATACGATTATTTCACCCTTACATTTGTTACCCTCTCCCCAAGTTGCACAAGCAAGTATATATTTTATTTAAATTAAAAGTCAATTTCTGTAACATCCCGCTCTGGCACACTTACCAAACTTATTCTTTGAGGACACTTGCTCGCAAGTGATCTGGATTTTTATGATGATAAAAATTTTTCCTTCATTATGATGCGTTAAGTTATATGACAGAATGTTTTTACTACGTTGATGTAGACATGTGCTGCTGACTCGGTTTCTTTGAGTGTGCAGGGTTTCGGACCTTGAGGATGCAGAGGCATTGGTGGAACTCCCTTGGACTCCGGATTGAGTCAGGGAGTGGGCTATTGAGTTGTTTCATTTACAATGATATTGTTTCGTTTTGATGATATATATTGATTTTATGATATGTTGTTGACATGATTTGACATGATGGTTGATGATGCAGGCTGACGATAGCTTGCCGACCGAACTCACATATGGAGTAAAGGGGCCACACACGAGTTCCAGAGATATTGAGGGAGAGGTGTGGACAGCAGCCCTGCCACAGCCTACTAGCACTCCCACTGTGGCTCAAAATGTAGGTTAACAATTACCTAGTTTGAGAGGATCCACGATGCCGTGAGGGTAGACTACGACAGTCGCTCACGATGATTCTAAGGGGCACGCAATAAGGCGGGGTCCTTATTACTTAGAGCCCTTAGTCTCCCAGAAGTTCACCTGGAAGAGTGTTGACTCCATGGGTTATAGAGTCTACCAATCCGTCAAGCCAGCGAGTGGCACCCTTGGAGCACGAGGTGCATCCAGAAGGGCACGTTGCGCAAAGAGATGCAAATTAGCGAGTGGCACCCTTGGAGCACGTGGTGCATCCTGAAGGGCACGTCGCGCAACTGAAGCAAGCAAGGCGAGTGGCACCCTTGGAGAACATAGTGCGTCCTGAAGGGCACGTCGCATTGATGATGATGATGAGACAACCTAGATGACCCTAGACCTTAACGCCTGATAAAATTATTAAAAACAACTCCCCTAATTAAATTTTCGCCCTATTCAAATCAAAACCTAAATTAAAACTTGTCTAAGACAAATTTTGACGAGCCCTAAGAAAAGATCCTACAAAAAAAAAAAAACATAGGGCATAAACTAAAACCCTCCTAGGTGTTAAATTAAAGTCTTCTTACAAGTAAAGGGGGTAAAGTAAAGAGGGAGTTAATTTAAGTGAAACCCCTAGCGTTTAAATTATAAAGGAGAATTAAAATTATTAAAGAAGGGAGTATAAAAATTAGGATTTCAAAAAAAAATAAAAATAAAAATATTTGTTTATATATTGAAAAGAATTTTAAGCGCATTTATCATTTGGGGGTTTAACAAAAAAAAATTATAATAATAAATAAGGGAAGGAGAGAAATAAAGAAAAAATAAAAATAAAATAAAAATAAGGAAACTTGGAATAAGGAAACTTAAAAATTGGAAAGTAGGAGACATAGGGAAAAAAAAAGAAAAAGGAATCAACATTAAAGGAATTACTAAATTTCAGAAACTTCATTTTAGGAAAGTGATTAAAAGCATAAGAGGGGATCTAGGAACCCTAGGAGAAATTTAAGGAGCAATCTTCGGGGAGTGAGGGAATTTAGTCTTTTACTTATTAAAAAGAATTTAATTATTGGAGAACCCTAGGGATGTGTGACACTTGGACGATGGAGATTGTTTAGAGGTTGGTCATTAAAAATTAATTAATCGATAATTAGGAAAGTAAGTGGGTCTCATTTTTCTATAAAATAAAGGGAAAGGAAGGAAAAGGGGGATGAACGGTTAGCGTAACGTTACGCTGCCGAATTGTGGTTTGACGGATTTCTTGTGAGGAGTTTGGTCTATCTTAGTTGTGTTGGAGTGGTAGCTCAGCCATGGAGGTGAGCTGAGAAGCTAGTGTTCTCTTTGGTTCTTGTGTGGTCCCTTTGCGGCTCGGGGGGCGAAGGGGGAAGTAGAGTACCCCTCGCGTTTGGCTGGGAGGTACCGGTGAGATTTCTGTGGTCGGAAAGCGGGAACGGTAGGGAGCGTGGGACTTTGATCGAGGCACGGACATCATACAAGGTAGGCACCAGGAAATAGGTACGCTCATTTAATTTTTGAGTATATTGCATTTGATATTAAGCTGGGAACCGTAAGATGATTGTAATGTTTTAAAAAGGCTGGTCTGGCAATATCGCTTGCTGATATATTAGGGAATTAAAACTAGATCCGACAATCCCTCTGGCACTTTTGTTGGTTTTTGTTTCAAGGATTCAGTTGATCTGGTGTTCAGGTTTGGTATCCATCTGATGAGCGTTTGGCCTTTTCAATTTTATTTTTAAAACCCTTTGCGTTTGATTTGAGTTTGAAGGCGCTAATGCTCTGCGTTTTATTGATATCCTTGGGTGTTTTCTTTTTTATCGAAGTTTAAAGGCTTCATGATATGTGTTCTTTCACATGATAGTTGGGCGCTTTTGAACAACATTTTACATAATGGTCTGCATTTTTTTTTCTTTACTGTACAGTGGGGCAGTCATGAGCTGCATTTTTCCTTTTTGATTTGGGGCGTTTTTGCCACGGTGATGTTGGGCATTTTTAAACGGTTATTGGGCGAATTCGCCACTGTTAGAATGGGGCGTTTAGTATGCAAATAGGCGACTGTTCTATTGGGAGTTTTCTTTATTGTGGGGTTGTGTTGTAGCGAGTTCTCTTCCAGACCGAGCATCCTCCCCTTTCGTTTTTCTCTTTTGGTTCTGCGTTGATCAATCCTGATACCTGTTCTGAGCATTGTTAAAAATCTTGGTGTGTTTAAGAATCTGATCGATTTTGTTAGTTGCAAGATCATATATCTATAGAATTTTGCACGCCCTTACCGACAAAAAAAAAAATATATATATATATATATATGCACCCGATTGGTTTTAGTGACAAGAAATTTATGACATCCTTCGCACGCACAACAAGCAATACTTAAAAAATTTAACGCATGTTTGCAATTGCCTCTAATTTTACTGGACGTAGGGATGCGCATCCTTTTTTGAGCGTGTTACATAGTTGGTAACTATCCTGGACGGATTAGGACTGTTCATCCTCTTCTAAGTGTCGTACATAGTTGTTATACTCCAAAAAAAATGCTTGAATCTTGAGCTTTTCTGTTCAGACATCTTCATACATGGGTGCGCCTTATTACTGTTACGTTTGGTTGCGATTTGGGGAATGGCTGCTGTCTTAGATACATCATTTTCTATTTGAAACCGATCTTATTAAAGATGGACCATTAATGTATACCTTCCATTGCATGCGAGCAGTTATGATAGTCTTGAATACTCGTTGGGTTGTGGGGACGTGACTTAATTTGTTTAGTAATTTTTGTTGCCCTTGCGTTTGGCAGGTTGTTGTTTCAGCCTTGTTGTAAATCCCTTTTCCTGCACCCACCAGATTACATTTATTTTTCTGCTGATAGGATTGCTCATTTGCTGAGTCGCTGCTGTTAGGATTGTTTTTTTTAATTTTTATTATTAAATGATTTCTGTTCAATCGCCCTTTGGCTAAAGGGTAGGGTCCATTTACTTAAATTGTGAAGCCATTATCCCTTTACTACAGTGCTCGGCGTACCTCTCTGCCTTACCATAAAATGAAAATAAAAATAAAAACTTACCTTCCCTCGCAGTTACTCTCGCTGCACCTGGCAGCGACCTCTTCATTTCCACAACAGTAAGGGTTGACGAAGTGACTGCGTGAAGGGTTGCCGATTTCGTGGGCAGTGCAAATTTTAGGCGACTTAACCTTGGTTCAGACGTTCTACTATGGCCAGTCATAGGTGTGCCATGATGCCTGGAACTTTTGCAGTTTAGTTTCCCTTTTCTTGAGGCGTAACGAGTGTTTTAAATTTTGCTGATAGACCTCCTTAATTCGTAATGAGTGGTTATATTTCCGTTTGCGTGATTGATGTTGTGTACGGAGGGGATTTTTCATTCATTTTGTGTTAATAATAAGGTATGTTTATTAATATTCGTTGCTGTAAGAAGGCTACTTTTAATTTCTCTTTTAGTTACCGACTATCCAAGCAGTGGAGAAGGAATTTCTTTTATCATTATTAAGGTTAATTTTATTTCAGTTACAATTCATTAAGTAGTGAAAAGGACAATTTGATCTTCCTAATATGGAAATATGAAGCCCTCCTACATAACAACATTTTAATCATTGGTATCTCAAATATTTCCATTTTTAAATTTCATTATATTATCTTGTAAAGAATGTCATTCTGAATTGTTGTCATTTTAATATGGTGATCGTTACCTAATACCCTTTTAATTATGTGATGGTATTGTACAATTTCAATATGAAGATACTTGGTTATTGAAGTATTTAATATGAATTTAATATTGATATGTATTTAATATTTTTAACCTTATTATATTATCTTGAAAGTAATGTCCTTCTAAATTGTTGTCATTTAATATGGTTATCTTTACCTATTGCCCTTTTAGTTATGTGAGGGTATTGTAAAATTTCAATATGAAGATACTTGTTTATTGATGTATTTAATTATGATGTAATTATCAAGGTGATGTTATTTACATTGACATTAGGCCTGATAAATTAATTAGGAGGTTACTTTTGTACATTTAATGTGGATATTTAGTTGTGATATTAAACTATCTTTATATACGGTCCCTTTTAAACACTGCTTTAATTAATGTCATTTTAAATATGGTAATTATCATATCTTGTCATTTTAAATAGGATGGTTTATTGGTATATTCAATATGATGATAATTTTAATTTAGGTGAAGGAAAATTCTATGGCATACCAATGTCCGGGAAATATTGTCTATAGTTTCGCAATTGTAATGTATTGTTGAAATAGGGAATTGTGTCTTTCCTAACTTATAAACAAGATGGCAAGACTAGAGTTGAAGCGTATGACCATTATTTATTTCAATGTTGTTGTAATTAGAAAGGAGATGATATGGTCATCTTGTTGTGATGTTGGTGTAGTCTCTTGACACTGTTGAGACATACTC
This sequence comes from Picea engelmannii, assembly GCA_009831015.1. Classification (NCBI taxonomy): domain Eukaryota; kingdom Viridiplantae; phylum Streptophyta; class Pinopsida; order Pinales; family Pinaceae; genus Picea; species Picea engelmannii. The sequence continues at coordinate 1,016,252 of ML780291.1, read as the reverse complement.
AGTGGAAAGCCCAGATCTATATGCATTAAATTACTCAGGGTTAGTAATGAGGGTTGTTGTTCATTTAATCCATGGTGAATTTTGGTTTTGTTGTCAGAGTCCCCTTAACACGCCCTCCGTAAGGGGCGTATTGTTCTTCTTATTCATGTGGTTCTTGATAGTATTCAGTTAGTTTCTTGGCGTGTTGTGTCGGGTGGGATGTAGACACCTCCATGTTCCTTAGAATAGTCGCCAACCCTGAGACCTTAAATGGTTAAAAGCGATGGGAACCTGGGCTTGAGCGTTGCTTATGTGTCTTGGAGGTCCTAACCATTGCAGGGTAGGACGGGCGGGAGGTCATTCGTAATTAGCAGTCAGTTTACCTTGTCGTGCGATCATCATCTACACTTGTGGTTACGTGTCGTGCGTCCTAGTCATCTACTTATGTTCATCCTGGTTGCATCGTATTCGTTGTCAGGTGGCGATGCACAGTCTAATGGGTTGTTGTTGTTTCCTTGAACACACGCACACACACACTTAAAATAAATAAATAGATAAATAAAATTTGCACCTGTCACCAGAATGGTTGTCGTAACGAGGCAGTTTGTTACATATGGTATCAGAGCCGGTTCGACCCACGACTTGGGATTCACTACGGGTTCCGTTGATGTGAATATGTTGATTATTTTGTCGCTGATCGAGTTGATTGTTGTGTGCAGGTAATCATGGTTAGAGGACGCCGCGGAGGCAGACGACGTGGTGCTAGGGGAGGAGGCGTGACGCCTCCATCAGCATCCACTCCTGAGGGGTCTAACCCCCAGGGAGGCGAGCAGGTCCTTGGACAGGAGCAGATCGCAGTGGTCGATGTTGTGGGGATGATGAGATCTTTCCAGCGCATGTCTGAGGCATTGATCAACAGATTGGACAGAGATGAGGCTAGGGCGCCGACACCTGCTGAGGTTCTGCCGCACGCACCAGCCGTTACTGGCAGCATTCACCATGAACTCGAGAAGGTGAAATTTCCTGAGTTCTTTGGTGCCCCGGATGGCGCAGCCGCCGAGGCATGGTTGGAAAATATGGCGATGTGCTTCGCACTTCGCGACTATACCTCCAACATGAAGGTTTGCATGGCGGTCTTTCAACTAAAGGGGAGCGCTCTTCTATGGTGGAAGACACTCCTACCACAGCTAAACATGGTCGTTGAAGACGTGTCATGGGAATTGTTCGAGGAATGATTCCGAGAGAGATATCTTTCTGAGGAATTCATTGAGCGTCAGCTCAATGATTTCAATGTGTTATGACAGGGAGGTCGTATAGTGCCCGAGTACGAGGCACGTTTTATGGAGCTGCTCCGGTATGCTCCGCATCTGAACACTGGGAAGCTCAAGGTCAACAGGTTCGTATTTGGCCTTAACGGCAGGCTGCGTGCAAAGGTAAGGATTCTGATGCCTCAAACCTTGCACGATGTTATCCAAAAGGCTCTCATAGCAGAGTAGGAGCTTATCAGCGAGGGTCAGACCAGAACTCCATCGATACCAGCAGGGCAGGGTTCTGCTGGTACACCGCAGCATCAGACACCGGCGAGACATACGTCGGGATATCGTGGCTTCCAGAGGGGATCCACACTCACTGCACCTCGACGAATGCCGCCTTAGTAGAGGACACCTTACCGAGGACCATAGCAGCAGCAGCGTCGCCCATAGCAGCAACAGTTTAGACCTGTTCAGCAGAACAGACCAGGGTTTCAGGCCGGTGGGCAGTCATATTCTACTTCGGGCACCAGGACTACTGGGCCGAAGAAGGGGTGTTGGACGTGTGGGGAGCCACACTACCAACGCGACTATACTGTGGAGAGGACTAGGGCGTCCGGATCAGCCGGACCTGCTACAGTGGGAGATATGGGCAAGGCCCATCGGATTCATGTAGCGATGAATAACCACCAGACAGAGCACCAGTCGACTGTGCTCGAGATGACAGGTATTGTCACCGACCAGACCCTTAGTATTTTGATAGACCCAGGTGCTACTGAGAGTTTTATTTCTGGTGCAACGCTGAAAAGGATTAAGGTAAAGGCAGTCGAACAGGACAATTTTAGCTTCGTAGAAATGGCTTCGGGAGCCAAACAGAAGGTCGGAGAAAAGGTTATGGGCTGTGCCCTTAACCTGGGATATTTTTTCATGAGGTTCAACTTATACGTCACGATCTTAGGATCTTATGACATTGTGATCGACATGGATTGGTTGGAATCGCATGAGGCGATACTTAACTGTAAGATGAAACGGTTGAGCTTAGTCGATGATGAAGGACAGAGACGTGTGATAGTAGGACGGAACCAGGGAGTATCTCTGAGGTTCGTCTCTTCCTTACAGTTATGGAAGAGTATGCGCAAGGGGTGCAAGCTTTATGCGATCCTTGCGCTCAATGAAAAAGGAGTAGCAGAAGGTCTAGAACACCTTCCAGTGGTGAAGGAGTTTGCGAACGTATTTCCAGAGGAGTTGCCTGGGATGCGACCGAAAGGAGAATTGGAGTTTACTATAGACCTGAAACCAGGGACTGAACCGATAGCGAGAACACCTTATCAGATGTCGACCCCGGAGTTGCAAGAGTTAAAAATGCAACTGAAGGAGTTGCTGGATCTGGGACTGATACGTCCTAGTGTGTCACCATGGGGTGCACCCGTCATTTTCATTCAGAAGAAGGACGGATCATGGAGGCTTTGCATCAACTATCGTCAACTGAACAAGGCTACGATCAAGAATCAGTACCCCTTACCAAGAATTGACGATCTGTTCGATCAGATGAAGGGTGCGACGATGTTCTCCAAGATCGATTTGCGATCAGGGTATCACTAGTTACGGATCAAGGAGGACGACGTCCCTAATACCACTTTTAAGACAAGATTTGGACATTACGAATTTACTGTTTTACCATTTGGACTGACAAATGCCCCAGGGGTATTTATGAGCTTGATGAATGGGGTGTTCCGCGAGTACTTGGACAAGTTCGTCCAAGTATTCATTGACGATATTTTGATCTACTCTCGGACGACAGAGGAGCATGAAGAGCACCTGCGCTTGGTACTACAATGTTTACAAGAACACAAATTATATGGGAAGTTGTCCAAATGCTCTGTTTATCAATCCAGGATTCACTACTTAGGGCATGTCATCTCCGGCGAAGGTATCTCTGTGGATCCAGCCAAGGTGGAGGCTATTATAGAATGGCCTGCGTCGACGAATGTCACAAAAGTGCGTAGTTTTATGGGTTTAGCGGGATACTACCGACGGTTTGTCGAAGGATTTTCGAAGATAGCAGGTCCAATCACGGAGTTGCAGAAGAAAAACAAGAAGTTTGTGTGGACAGAGAAATGCGCGGAAGCATTTAGGAGGCTTAAGGAGTTGTTGACAATAGCACCAATACTAAAGGTCCCTGACATGAACGTAGACTTATTGGTATGCACTGACGCATCCAAGGAAGGTTTAGGTGGAGTCTTGATGCAAGACGGACGAGTGATCGCTTACATTTCGAGGAAACTAAGAAGGCTTGAGGAAAACTACGCGACGCATGATTTGGAGTTATTAGCCATAGTATATGCCTTAAAGGTATGGAGACACTACCTTGTTGGAGAAAAATTTGAATTAAAGACTGATCATTGTGGACTACAACACATTTTCACGCAAAGCGACCTGAACGCGCGACAACGGTGTTGATCAGAATTGCTTAGCGAGTACAACTTCGAGATTACTTACATAAAGGGAACAGTGAATCGAGTGGCAGATGCTTTGATTCAGAGGCCACGCATCTTTTCGGTGTTGCCTCTTTAGACGAATCTACGTGAGAAGATTCTCACTTTACAGCATGATGATGACTGGTACAAGCAAGTCGAGGATTTTATCGGACAAAACACTATGATGGTACCACGATATGAGGGATTTACCTTTGACAAAAATGGTTTATTGAGGTTTAGAGGTCTGACTTACGTACCACCAAACGACGAATTGAGGATGTTGATCCTGAGCGAGGCTCATAGAGAAGTTTACATGGCTCACCCGGGAGTCACGAAGATGAGGGCAGACCTTAATCCCTTGTTCTTCTGGAAAGGAATGAAGGCCGACATAGTCAACTTTGTGGCTAGATGTCTCAAGTGTCAGCAGGTAAAGGATGAACATAGACACCCAACAGGATTACTACAACCACATGCCATTCCGGAATCAAAATGGGAAGTCATTTCGGTGGATTTTATTGTTGGATTTCCACTGACGGCAAGGAGACACGACTCGATTTTTGTAGTAGTAGACACTCTAACAAAGAGTTCTCACTTTATTTCAGTGCATACGATGTATTAGGAACCTAAAATAGCAAGATTTTTCATCAGTGAGATTGTGAGGCTGCATGGCGTGCCTAAAAAGATTATATCCGATCGAGGATCGGTGTTTACTGGACGATTTTGGACGAGTTTCCAAGAGGCCTTGGGAACCCAACTTAATTTTAGTACTGCGTATCACCCAGAGACTGACGAACAGACAAAACGTACAAACCAAACCTTGGAAGACATGTTGCGCATGTACGTGATGGACCAACAAAAGCGTTGGGAGGAATTTTTTCCGCTAGTAGAGTTCTCTTATAACAACGGTTACCAGAGCACCATTAAGATGGCGCCTTTTGAGTTTCTCTATGGGCAATCATGTCAGACGCCCTTGAGTTGGGATCGGCTTGAGGATAGGGTCCTGGTGGGACCAGAAGCGATCCAAGAAATGGAAGAGAAGATGAAAACCATAAGACGAAGGATAAAGGAAGCGCAGGATCGACAGAAGAGTTATGCCGATGTGCACCGAGTCGACCGTAGTTACGAGGTCAGCGACCGAGTCTTCTTGCGGGTGAAATCGCATAAGAGTTTGATCAAGTTTGGAAAGGGAGATAAACTCTCCCCTAGGTTCATGGGACCTTTCGAGATTGTGGAGAGAAAAGGGCCCATGGCCTATCGACTAGCCTTGCCTGATTCCTTGAGGTGTATGCACGATGTTTTTCATGTATCTATTTTGAGACATTATGTTAGCGATCCTACACACGTGATTCACATGAGTTCCTTGTAGGTGTCGGACGAGGGAGCGCTCACGGCTGAGCCGGTCTGCATTTTAGATCATCGTGTTCGACAGTTGCAACGTCGAACGGTAGACCAGGTCAAGGTCCAGTGGGACAGTTATAGTCCGCACTCGACGACCTGGGAGGACACATAGGATATGCGCCAGCAGTTTCCATTTTTGTTTGATAGATAGACGTATGATACTGTGGTATTTATGATTTTATGGTACATTTATTTCGGCATTTATACTGAGAAACTTCAAGACGAAGTTTAGACCAAGAGGGGGTGTATGTAACATCCCGCTCTGGCACACTTACCAAACTTATTCTTTGAGGACACTTGCTCGCAAGTGATCTGGATTTTTATGATGATAAAATTTTTTCCTTCATTAGGATGCGTTAAGTTATATGACAAAATGTTTTTACTACGTCGATGTAGACAGGTGCTGCTGACTCGGTTTCTTTGAGTGTGCAGGGTTTCAGACCTTGAGGATGCAGAGGCATCGGTGGAAATCCCTTGGACTCCGGATTGAGTGAGGGAGTGGGCTATTGAGTTGTTTCATTTACAATGATATTGTTTCGTTTTGATGATATATATTGATTTTATGATATGTTGTTGACATGATCTAACATGATGGTTGATGATGCAGGCTGACGATAGCTTGCCGACCGAACTCACATATGGATTAAAGGGGCCACACACGAGCTCCATGCAGATTGAGGGAGAGGTGTGGAAAACAACCCTGCCACAGCCTACTAGCACTCCCGTCGTGGCTCGAACTGTAGGTTAACGATTACCTAGTTCGAGAGGATCCACGATGCCGTGAGGGCAGACTGCGACAGTCGCTCACGATGATTCTAAGGGAAGCGCAATAAGGCGGGGGCCTTATTCCTTAAAGCCCTTAGTCTCCCACAAGTTCACCTGGCAGAGTGTTGACTCCAGGGGTTATAGAGTCTATCAATCTTTCAAGCCAGCGAGTGGCACCCTTGGAGCATGTGGTGCATCCTGAAGGGCACGTTGCACAAAGAGATGCAAATCAGCGAGTGGCACCCTTGGAGCACGTGGTGCATCCTGAAGGGCATGTCGCGCAACCGAAGAAAGCAAGATGAGTGGCACCCTTGGAGCAGGTAGTGTTTCCTAAAGGGCACGTCGCATTGATGATGATGATGAGACAAACTAGATGACCCTAGACCTTAACGCCTGATAAAATTCTTAAAAACGACTCCCCTAATTAAATTTTTGCCCTGTTCAAATCAAAACCTAAATTAAAATTTCTCTAAGACAAATTTTGACGAGCCCTAAGAAAAGATCCTACAAAAAAAAAAAAACATAGGGCGTAAACTAAAACCCTCCTAGGTGTTAAATTAAAGTCTTCTTACAAGTAAAGGGGGTAAAGTAAAGAGGGAGTTAATTTAAGTGAAACCCCTGGCGTTTAAATTATAAAGGAGAATTAAAATTATTAAAGAAGGGAGTATAAAAATTAGGATTTCAAATATATATATATATATATATATATATATATATATATATTTGTTTATATATTGAAAAGAATTTTAAGTGCATTTATCATTTGGGGGTTTAACAAAAAAAATTTATAATAATAAATAAGGGAAGGAGAGAAATAAAAGAAAAAATAAAATAAAATAAAAATAAGGAAACTTGGAATAAGGAAACTTAAAAATTGGAAAGTAGGAGACATAGGGAAAAAAAAAGCAAAAGGAATCAGCATTAAAGGAATTACTAAATTTCAGAAACTTCATTTTAGGAAAGTGATTAAAAGCATGAGAGGGGATCTAGGAACCCTAGGAGAAATTTAATTAGCAATCTTGGGGGAGTGAGGGAATTTAGTTTTTTACTTATTAAAAAGAATTTAATTATTGGAGAACCCTAGGGATGTGTGACACTTGGACGACGGAGATTGTTTAGAGGTTGGTCATTAAAAATTAATTAATTGATAATTAGGAAAGTAAGTGGGTCTCATTTTTCTATAAAAGAAAGGAAAAGGAAGGAAAAGGGGGATGAACGGTTAGCATAACGTTACGCTGCCGAATTGTGGTTTGACGGATTTCTTGTGAGGAGTTGGGTCTATCTCAGTTGTGTTGGAGTGGTAGCTCAACCGTGGAGGTGAGCTGAGAAGCTAGTGTTCTCTCTGGTTCTTGTGTGGCCCCTTTGCGGCTCGGGGGGTGAAGGGGGAAGCAGAGTACCCCTCGCGTTTGGCTGGGAGGTACCGGTGAGCTTTCTGTGGTCGGCAAGCGGGAACGGCAGGGAGCGCGAGACTTCGAAATAGGCGTGGACAACATACAAGGCAGGCACCAAGAAATAGGTACACTTGTTTAATTTTTGAGTATATTGTATTTGATATTAAGCTGGAAACCGTAAGATGATTGTAATGTTTTAAAAAGGCTGGTCTGGCAATCTCGCTTGCTGATATATTAGGGAATTAAAACTAGATCCGGCAATCCCTCTGGCACTTTTGTTGGTTTTTGTTTCAAGGATTCAGTTGATCTGGTGTTCAGGTTTGGTATCCGTCTGATGAGAGTTTGGCCTTTTCACTTTTATTTTTAAAACCCTCTGCGTTTGATTTGAGTTTGAAGGCACTAATGCTCTGCGTTTTATTGATATCCTTGGGTGTTTTTTTTTTATCGGAGTTTAAAGGCTTCATCATATACATTCTTTTACATGACAGTTGGGTGTTTTTGAACAACATTTTACATAATGGTCTGTGTTTTTTTTTCTTTACTGTACAGTGGGGTAGTCATGAGCTACGTTTTTCCTTTTTTATTTGGGGCGTTTTTGCCACAGTGATGTTGGGCATTTTTGCACGGTTATTGGGCGAATTCGCCACTGTTAGAATGGGGCGTTTAGTATGCAAATAGGTGACTGTTCTATTGGGAGTTTTCTTTAGTGTGGGGCTGCGTTGTAGCGAGTGCTCTTCCAGACCGAGCATCCTCCCCTTTTGTTTTTCTCTTTTGGTTCTGCGTTGATCAATCCTGATACCTGTTCTGAGCATTGTTAAAAATATTGGTGTGTTTAAGAATCTGATCGATTTTGTTAGTTGCAGGATCATATATCTATAGAATTTTGCACGCCCTTACCGACAAATATATATATATATATATATATGCACCCGATTGGTTTTAGTGACAAGAAATTTATGACATCCTTCACACGCACAACAGGCAATACTTAAACAATTTAACGCATGTTTGCAATTGCATCTAATTGTCCTAGACGTAGGGTTGCACATCCTTTTCTGAGCATGTTACATAGTTGGTAACTGTCCTGGACGAATTAGGATTGTTCATCCTCTTCTAAGTGTCGTACATAGTTGTTATACTCCAAAAAAAATGCTTGAATCTTGAGCTTTTCTGTTCAGACATCTTCATACATGGGTGCGCATTATTACTATTACGTTTGGTTGTGATTTGGGGAATGGCTATTGTCTTAGATACAGTATTTTCAATTTGAAACCGATCTTACTAAAGCTGGACCATTAATGTATACCTTCCATTGCATGCGAGCAATTATGACAGTCTTGAATACTCGTTGGGTTGCGGGGACGTGACTTAATTTGTTTAGTAATTTTTCTTGCCCTTGCGTTTGGAAAGTTACCGTTTCAGCCTTGTTGTAAATCCCTTTTCTTGCGCCCACCAGATTACATTTCTTTTGCTGCTGACAGGATTGCTCATATGCTGAGTCACTGTTGTCAGGATTGTTTTTTTTTATTATTATTATTAACTGATTTCTGTTCAATTTCCCTTTGGCTAAAGGGTAGGGCCCATTTACTTAAATTGTGAATCCATTATCCCTTTACTACAGCGCTTGGCGTACCTCTCTGCCTTACCATAAAATGAAAATAAAAATAAAAACTTACCTTCCCTCGCAGTTACTCTCACTGCACCTGGAAGCGACCTCTTCATTGCCACGACAATAATGGTTGACGAAGTGACTGCGTGAAGGGTGGCATATTTCGTGGGCAGTGTAAATTTTAGGTGACTTAACCTTGGTTCAGACGTTCTACTATGGACAGTCATAGGTGTGCCATGATGCCTGGAACTTTTGCAGTTTAGTTTCCCTTTTCTTGAGGCGTAACGAGTGTTTTAAATTCTGCTGATAGACCTCCTTAATTCGTGATGAGTGGTTATATTTCTGTTTGCGTGATTGTTGCTGTGTACGGAGGGGATTTTTTGTTCATTTTGTGTTAATAATAAGGTCTGTTTATTAATATTCGCTGCTGTAAGAAGGATACTTCTAATTTCGTTTTCAGTTACCGACTATCCAAGAAATGGAGAAGGAATTTCTTTTATCATTATTAAGGTTAATTTTATTTCAGTTACAATTCATTAAGTAGTGAAAAGGACAATTTGATCTTCCTAATATGGAAATATGAAGCCCTCCTACATAACAACATTTTAATCATTGGTAGCTCAAATATTTCCATTTTTAAATTTCATTATATTATCTTGTAAAGAATGTCATTCTGAATTGTTGTCATTTTAATATGGTGATCATTACCTAATACCCTTTTAATTATGTGATGGTATTGTACAATTTCAATATGAAGATACTTGGTTATTGAAGTATTTAATATGAATTTAATATTTGATATGTATTTAATATTTTTAACCTTATTATATTATCTTGAAAGTAATGTCCTTCTAAATTGTTGTCATTTAATATGCTTATCTTTACCTATTGCCCTTTTAGTTATGTGAGGGTATTGTAAAATTTCAATATGAAGATACTTGTTTATTGATGTATTTAATTATGATGTAATTATCAAGGTGATGTTATTTACATTGACATTAGGCCTGATAAATTAATTAGGAGGTTACTTTTGTACATTTAATGTGGATATTTAGTTGTGATATTAAACTATCTTTATATACGGTCCCTTTTAAACACTGCTTTAATTAATGTCATTTTAAATATGGTAATTATCATATCTTGTCATTTTAAATAGGATGGTTTATTGGTATATTCAATATGATGATAATTTTAATTTAGGTGAAGGAAAATTCTATGGCATACCAATGTCCGGGAAATATTGTCTATAGTTTCGCAATTGTAATGTATTGTTGAAATAGGGAATTGTGTCTTTCCTAACTTATAAACAAGATGGCAAGACTAGAGTTGAAGCGTATGACCATTATTTATTTCAATGTTGTTGTAATTAGAAAGGAGATGATATGGTCATCTTGTTGTGATGTTGGTGTAGTCTCTTGACACTGTTGAGACATACTCAGTGGAAAGCCTGGATCTATATGCATTAAATTACTTGGGGTTAGTAATGAGGGTTGTTGTTCATTTAATCCATGGTGAATTTGGGTTTTGTTGTCAGAGTCCCCTTAACACGCCCTCTGTAAGAAGCATATTGTTCTTCTTATTCATGTGGTTCTTGATAGTATTCAGTTAGTTGCTTGGCATGTTGTGTCGGGTGGGATGTAGACACCTCCATGTTCCTCAGAACAGTCGCCAGCCCTGAGACCTTAAATGGTTAAAAGCGATGGGAACCTGGGCTTGAGCATTGCTTATGTGTCTTGGAGGTCCTAACCATTGTAGGGTAGGACAGGCGGGAGGTCAGTCGTAATTAGCATTCAGTTTACCTTGTTGTGCGATCATCATCTACACTTGTGGTTACGTGTCGTGCGTCCTAGTCATCTACTTATGTTCATCTTGGTTGTGTCGTATTCGTCGTCGGGTGGCGATGCAGAGTCTAATGGGTTTTTGTTGTTTCCTTAAACACACGCACACACACACTGAAAAAAAAATAAAAAATGCACATGTCACTATAATGGTTGTCATAACGAGGCAGTTTGTTACAATTTCCTTCCTTAAATCGCTCCTAGTTGTCTCTTTATTCCCCATATTCTTATTTAATGACTTAATCTTTACTAAATCTTAGTTAGAGTTAGAATATGAGTCTTCCTCTAGTTAGACTAGTGGTAGATAGACTCTAGATACCATTCTATCTGTACACCTATTCTCTCATACTTATTTCTTTCTTATTTTAAAATTTCATTTTAGTATTTTTTTTCACACATGTGCATTACATCAAAACTTTAGATTTATCTCACTTTTTATTTAGATTGATTTATCTCTAATATTTTATTTTATTTAACATTTTATTTTAGTACCCTAACTAAACTTAGACTTAGGATTTGTTTTAGAATTGGCTTATACTTTTATGGGGATTTAAAATTAATAAAATTACTCATTAATTAATTATTTTAAATCCAACAATGTCAAATCAATTCATTGTTTTCTACACCACCTTGATTCATTGACTCAATTTTTTAAATTATGTGATGTGCCTTTCAAGAATCACTACCATGCTCCAAGAGTTCCACTCGTCTTTTGACTCATTTTATTAGTTTGACCAACCCTTGGAGTCAACACTCCACTCGGTCGACCTTCCGAGAGACTAAGGGATTGTAAGGAATAAAGACTCTACCTTATTGCACATCCCTTAGAATCTTCAGAGCAATTGTCTCAGTCTTCCTTCATGACATCATGGACCTCTCTAAATAGATAATCATTAACCTACAATTTGAGCCACGATTGGAGTGATAGTAGGCTGTGACAGGGACGTTGTCACACCTCTCCCCCAATATCTAGTTTATGTGCATGACCCCTTTACTCCTTATGTGAGTTATATTTGAAATCATCATTAACATGCATCCATTGAAAAAACACTATCACTAATCCATATACATAACCATATTAAATCAATCATATGAAACATATGTGTAAAATGAAATACTCAAGCAAAAATCAATCCACTATGTGACTCATTTCAGAGCCCAAGGAGGTCCATTAATGCCTTCGACATCCACAATATAGCATGTGTCCTGCACACTCATGTAAACTTTTCAATAGAATCTGTCAATACATATATATCAATTGAAAATAAATCACAACACATCAACATCATCATAAAAATCCACCATTGAAACAAATAAGCATTTACTATAACCAGATCACTTGCACGTAAGTGTACTCAAAGAATACATCAATAACATGTGCTCAATAGGGCAGGATGTTACAAGGGCTTATAATATTTAAAACATTTCCATAGAACGTTGTGTATTACCATAGACCTAATTCAGTCTCTCCATTCAAATTTGATCAAATGTGAACAAATTTCATAGAAAAGATGTGTCACAAAAACCTTCTTTCTGTAAAATCATTTTTATTACTCCATGTTTTCAACCAAGCCATTATCATAGCTAAGAAGAAAGAGTGATAAGCAACAAATAAATTCAATAAGGAATAGGTAATGACAAATAAAATTAAAGTAAATTTGATTCAAAGGGAAACAAACTAAGAATACAAGTAAATTTTAGAGGGACCCTAGATTTTGATTAAGGAAAAAAATAAGGGGGTTATTGTGGGCCAACAGATATATCATTCTCATAAGTCTAGATTTTTCATATGGTTAGGATCCTTTGCGATAGGTTTCATTCTTGGTTGAAGAACTCCAATTCTCTCTTTGGTAGTAACCCAAGCATTTCCTTTGGAAACACATTTGAAAATTATGATAATATTATATATTATTCTATACTTGTTGTATCTTCCTTCTAGTTCATAGCTATCACAACATATAATTTATATCCTTTTCTCATACATTTCTTTAGTTTTAATGTTGAGACAAATCTTAACGATGCTTCTCTATTCATCTCAACAAAAATTATTTTGTGTCCTGCATCGTCTATAAAATAAATCTTCTTATTCTTGCAGTCTAATATTGTTTCATGAATATATAACTAGTGCATTCCTATTACTATATATTAAGATCCCAAAATAGTTGAATATAATGATACTTTGGTTACCCATAAGATCCCAATGAGTCTTTAACTACTTGTCCATTAGTAGAACCCCAAAAATATAGAGATTTAAATTTTCCCATCTCTCTATATACATGGCTAGTTACATGATCTTACGACCCTTCAATAGAACAAACAATTCTCCTCTTCTCTTTTCAATTTTTTCATTAGTTCATCAAACATCTTTTAAAATGAACACATCATATTTATGATGTCACCAACAGGTACATGTCTTGGTCCTTGAACATGTTCCTCTTCCTTGGGAAGGGAGTGAATGTATAAGTAGTGGTAGAGGTAGAGATGGACATTTTCCTTTGATTTTTCTATCCCTCCTTCCACTTCTATCCATATTTACTTAATAAGATAAAAAAACCTCAATTTGATTAATTGATCTTAATTCACTTAAATAACTAATAATTTTTTTTTGTGCAAAATTGTAAATGGGTGCAAGGTCTTAATGTATTGAACGTAGCTCTTATACCATATGTAGCACACCACTCGATGTCAATTTTCTTACTAAGAACCATTTTATGTATTATTTAATCTTAATAAAATAGTTTATGTATTTTGCTACAACCTCTGCAAGTCAACCTAAAGTTGCTCATAAATGTATTATTAATAAGATGGTTTTTTTTTTGTTTTTTTTTTTTATTTATATAGAGTCTATGCTACATTTTTCTTTTCATCTCCATAATGTATCAAGAGTAATTTCTTATTTCGAGAGGTATTTGGATAAACTATGGTATTTTCATTTGTTTGTCTACATTTTAGATCCATATCACTTCCTTGTTTTTGGGTTTTATATTTTCATTTGTTTCTCTACATTTTGGGTCCATATTATAATACATCTTCGAGACATAAAACTCAAAGACAAAAAAATGATATGGATCTGAAATATAGACAAACAAATAAAAATATTGTGGTTTATCCAAATACCTCTGGAAATAATGCTCACCACAGAATTCTAATAAATCAAATACTTTCTTAATCCTACTTTGAAAAGATACAATAATTCTATTACAACTTTAAGTTATAACATACATATTTTTTCAAAGTTATAACATACAAATTTAAATATCATATCTTATAATATGCTTACCATACAAATTTAAATATCTCACAGTAAAACCATTTCAAAATATTTTAATTATTTTTTTTAAGGAAAAGAGTTGTAAATAGATTTCAACAATTATTGCAATTTCTTGGTTTACCTTTGTATTCAAAATACCAAGTCTAAGTTGGAAATGAATTGTTGATTCATTGTAATAATTTAAGCGAAATTTATTGGTTTAACTTTGTATTCAAAATACCAAGTCTATGTTGGAACTGAATTGGTGATTCATTATCATAATTTAATCGAACATTACATTCAAAGACTCTAATATATGCAAGCAGGGTTATACCCATCCTCACCTAACTATAGAGTACATTTGTTCATTGTATTTAATAGTGTATGAATTAAATAAGGAGTTGTGTGTGTTTTCTTAACCTTATTTCACTTATTTTCACTAAACCATTGAATACATTGTTATTATTGACATTGAAATCATATTATTATTATTGATTTGTATCATTAGGATGAGGTATCTCACATCATACAAAATGTACTAGAAGAATCATTGCAATTTCTAGTTTAAAACCACAAAATCTACAAGATTGTTGAGAGACCTGTGGTCATTGAATAATAAGGTTATCACTTTATTGTGTGTCCCTTATACAAACCTTGTGAGTCACCAAATATGTGTCCTACCCTCATGACAACATGAAACCTCCAAGTAAAGTGTGCCTATATTTTCAACCTAGGTCACGAAAAAGGAGTGCTAGTAGGTAGAAATTGGATTGTTTTTCCTCTTCTATTGGTATGTTGTACACTTATATACAACCACATTACTCATATGTAGATTGATTGGATGTTCTTTATTCCTTCACATAATATAATTAATGCACCAAATAATTGATAATCAAAATCAAAACATAACACTAATGCCATAACTCTCTAGGGTACCTTGAATCAATCTAGAATCTAGCATAACATTGACGCAATCTCATGTCAATATATACATGCAGTTTATTATCACATTGGGAAAACTATCAACAATATGTGCAAATAAATGTGTCCTACATTTTCATTTTAATGTGTCATAATCATAAGAGTTGAAAAAATAGCTACATCATATCAGTGCACATATAATTCATCCATATCATCAAATAAACATTTAATTGATCCATCATAAAAGTACAAGTCATTAAAATAGGTCATCTAGATAAACAAATTCCCCTAGATAATTGAGCATAATAATGTGTTGATTAGGGTTATGGTAAACTCTAACTACCATGAATATGACATACTTAATAAAATTTCGAACTTAACATAATATGAAATATTTATAAATGAATACCTCTTTCTAGAATATTGATATAAATTAATGAAAGAGGTTCAAAAGGTAAAGGAATCTAGAAATAAAGGAAAATGGACAATCATTAGGAACCAAAAAGTTATTATTAGGGACATAGACCAAAATTATAACAATAAATATAAATTCGAGACTTTGAATCCTTTCTTAGAACTATGAGGGTTTTTAGTGGAACAAAGGGCCTATGTTAAGTTGGATCTCAAGTGAATTTCATATTAAACTTTTGGTAGAAACTTGGTAGCATGAGGAATATAAGGTCCCTAACATATATGGATTTATATTGTGGTTACTATTGAACAACAAATTCTCTCATAGAGGGGTTGGAGGCATAGCTTGTTAAACAAGAACATACATTTATCCGCACATTCATCTTCATGAAAAACACCCTCTTAAATAGTTCATTTGGATGGACATTTTAGATATCAATTTTAAGAATATGCATATACAAATTTGTTATTTTTCTCTTAGTAATTCTACCTTTTATACAAAAAACAATCTAGATAAAAAGTGTCCCTATAAAATCTCAGAACAAGATATTTACATTCTGTGAAATGAAGGTAGTATCCTCATGCTAGGTGACTTTAATTATAGAAATGAAACTAATCAAGTTATTATCTTAAACCATGATTCCAACCCTAATCCTCTATGGCTAGATGAGGACCTTCTTTTAGCTAATATATAGAAGAGAAATTTAGAAGACATGATTGAGAATTTATATGGAACTAAGATAATAAAGATTTGTGGTTTTCAATATCTAATCATTTGCAATGGTATAATGAAGTGGTTGAAATATAACCAAATGAATTTTATCCTTGGGCTGGGTAGTAGTGTTGTGGATTATTTGATATTAAATATCCATATTTATAATGAAATAGTAAATTTTGACCTTTTAAACAACCATGAGCCTAAATCTAATCATATACCTTTAACCCTAACTCTAAAATTTATCATGCACAAAAACCCCTTGAATATAACTTTGGTAACCAAAGGCATTTTCTTTTTGAAAAAAAAAAAAGTCGATCTCTTCGTAAAGGACTTAAACAACAAATTAATTATTTTATCATATAAAATCAATATTCAAGACAACTATCACAATTTTACAATAATCCTCTCTACCTCCATAAAATTTTTATCTATCAAAGTCTTGTGTATAAAGAATAATAGAATTTCCAACCTGTGGTATGATAATGAGTGTAAAATTGCTATAAAATCCATTAGGGATGCCTCTAATGAGTCCTTGAAATATGATAATATTAATAGATACAAAACCCTAATTAAAAGGAGAAAAGGAACTAAATAAAATGGAGGAAAATTATGACTCGTAAAACTAAATAAAATGCTATGATCCCCTGATACACTGGAATTACTACCTTAAAATTCTTTATGAATCTAGTAATGTCTTGGACAAAATTCCAAAAGTTTCTATAGAAGATGTTTTTTTTTTTTATAGAAGACATAAATTTTGGGGTTAAGAGACATGCAAATGGGAAAGATAATGACATATATGGATACCAAGATGAAACATTAAGAAATGGAGGGCTTATTTTGATAACTCACATACACAAAGTCTTCAATTTAGAAGTCAAGCAGGGCTTCCCTAAATCTTGGACTCAAATCCTCATTATACCTATTTTAAAAAGTGAGGATAAAATAAATCCATATAATTATAGGACCATTGCGGTTAGCCCCATCTTATCCAATCTATATGGAAGTGTTTTGGAAAATAAGATAATCATGTGGCTAGAAAGTCACAAAAAAAGAGCTAAAGGTCATGCCGTTTTTATGGGTTATCATTTAAATGTGTACAACCTTATCGTGTTTAAGATATTTACAAAAGAGTGTCACAACATTAAAACCAATCTTGTTTTTTGTTACATTAAATTTAGGAAATATTTTGACATTATTCTTAGGACCAAGCTTTGGAATAGATTAGGGGATATAAAAGTTCCCTCTAGGATGAGAGCTATTGTAGTAAGCTTTTATGAGAACATTATTTCCAAGTTTAGGATCATTGAGGGTTGGTCAAAAGAAATTTTTTGCAACATAGGAGTCAAGCAAGGTTGTCCCCTATCCCCTACCTTTTTTTGCATTTACATTGACAAGTTATGGGATTGTTTGGAAGCTGTAGGTTTTGTTGAACTAACTCTTGCTACTCTAGTCATCGTCCTTCTTCCTTATGGCAATGATATTTTTCATATGGAAAGTAATTCCTATGACCTTGGTAAGGAGCTTATATCCTCAAGGAATTATACACTAATATAGGTATGACTGTGAACACTAACAAAATGAAGGTTATGATCATTAAATCCAACAAGATCAACTACGATAATTTTTTATATTACAAAAATATCTTGATGAAAGTGCCTTAGTACAAATATCTTTGAATTCATATTCATCACAAACTCAATTGGAACTATAGTATTCATAAAAGGATAAATAGAGGGTGGAAACATTATTATGTGATTGAAAAGAATTGCAAATTAGTAGACCTTTGTCTATGGGGTAAGAAAAATATCTTATTTGATACTCTTGTCATTCCTTTTATGTTGTATGGATGTGATGCTTGGGGATGCAGTATCACTTGAGAATCTTAGAGAAAGATAGAGAATATCTAGAAGAATTTTATAACTTATAATCTCAAAAGTAAAAGAAATACACCATATCTTATCCTCCTCATAGAAGTGACCATTTCCCCCATTGAGAGCACAAATATGATTAGTTAATTAATATACAAGAACAATATAAACAACATGCATGACAAGAGGCTCTAAAAATTGCTTCAGACTTTAGCTAAAATCAACAACGACTCAAATGGAGATGACATAATGATTCCAATTCTTCGCTAAATCATTGGGGAATAAAAAAAGAATTTATTTTGTAGAATATTGGCAATATTAAAAATATTGTACAAGCTAAACTTAAGGAGAACCTATGGTGTGATAAATAATTATAGGATAAAAAAAAATAAAGATATCGAAAGGAGGTGGTTAACTGTAATCTTGAAGATTAAAAGTATCTTTATGTGTTTACTAGAGTAAAGAAGAGAATACACATTGTTAAAATAAGAAATAATTCTGATGAGTTCCATAGTGAAACTGGGCATTAGGAAATCTCCAAAATAGAAAGGTGTGAAATAATCTATCATCTTTGTGACACTAGGAGGGTTGAAGATGAAAAACACTTTCTATGAGAGTTCCCTGCGTATACCAAAATTAGATCTCGATTTCAAAATATGTATCACAATATTGACTTTCCTAACCTTCTAAGTTATCAAAAATTTATTGATCTTGGAACGCTTCTCTTAATTCTTTTCAGGCATTGAAATAACATTTTAAATAAATCCAATTAATCTCTTACTTTTTTAAAGGTACGATAGACCAATATTTGTCCTAGTAGATGTTAACCATCATCACCATCGTCATCAATATATATTATGTAAAATAAGTAGGAACAAATGGGTCACTACAATACTACACATGTTGCATGTGTAGGATAACAAACCCTCAAATGTACATAGCTCATGCTCATGGCATGAATGCAATTGTAGAAAAGGAATACTAAAACAGACCTTGTGAAAGTTGTTACTTCAAGAAATTTTTCCATTGCTTGTTTGACTTCCTCATACTAACATTAGAGAATATTCTTATACTAACATTAGTTTATCTTTTCAAATTTTAAAATTCCACAAATAAATAATCATGTATCAACATTTGTTGATCATCATAACAATAATCTTGGAATTTTTTCCCCTAATTTATGATACTCTTCCTTTTTGTGAAACCAAGAAAAAAAAAACACTATATATTATGCCTGACCTTTTGTGTTACAAGGATTACTTCTTCTAATAAATGATTGATTGCAAGTTGAACTTTCATTTATTTGGACACTTTGAATACTTACAATTATTACAATAATACAATCATGAATTATGTAACATCCCGCTCTGGTGCACTGACAAAACTTATTCTTTGAGGACACTTTCTCGCAAGTGATCTGGATTTTTATGATGATGAACCACTTAACCTTGATGATGATGCGTCATGATTGATGACATGATGTTTTAATATTGCTGTATACAGGTGCTATTGACTCAGTTTCATTGAGTGTGCAGGGTTTCGTACCTTGAGGATACAGAGGCATCGGTGGAACTCCCTTGGACTCCGGATTGAGTCAGGGAGTGGGCTATTTGAGTTGTTTCATTTACAGTGATATTGTGTGGTTTTGATGATATGCTATTGATTTCATGATATGTTGTTGACATGATCTGACATGATGGTTGATGATGCAGGCTGACGATAGCTTGCCGACCAGACTCACATATGGAGTAAAGGGGCCACACACGAGTTCCAGAGAGATTGAGGGAGAGGTGTGACAGCAGCCCTGCCACAGCCTATTAGCACTCCCGCCGTGGCTTGAACTGTAGGTTAACGATTACCTAGTTCGAGAGGATCCACGATGCCGTGAGGGAAGACTGCGACAGTCGCTCACGAGGATTCTAAGGGGCGCGCAATAAGGCGGGGGCCTTATTCCTTAGAGACCTTAGTCTCCCACAAGTTCACCTGGCGGAGTGTTGACTCCAGGGGTTATAGAGTCTACCAATCCGTTAAGTCAGCGAGTGGCACCCTTGGAGCATGTGGTGCATCCTGAAGGGCACGTCGCGGAAAGAAATGCAAATCAGCGAGTGGCACCCTTGGAGCACGTGGTGCATCCTGAAGGGCATGTCGCACAACAGAAGCAAACAAGGCGAGTGGCACCCTTGGAGAACGTAGTGCGTCCTAAAGGGAACGTCGCATGGATGATGATGATGAGACAACCTAGATGACCCTAAGACCTTAACGCCTGATAAAATTCTTAAAACGACTCCCCTAATTAAATTGTCACCCTGTTCAAATCAAAACCTAAATTAAAACATCTCTAAGTTAAATTT
>ML780291.1:970075-980320 GCA_009831015.1 Picea engelmannii | reverse complement strand
GTTATATATCCATTTTTCTTGAAAATGAATTAGCAAATAACAAAATATCAACACAGTTATTTTCAAACCAGAATAATATATCTGCCAAGTTGGTTGTTTCTGCTTCCATGATTACCGAGTCTATTGTTGGGTAGGTTTCTCTTATTGAGCCTAGGCATTTTGTTTGATCTTCCTTTGGGTAGTTGTTTCCTCACGGGGATTAATTCCTTCAGCTATTGCCTAAAGTATGGATGCCTTGTAAAGACTCAGAGTCAGCTCCAAATAGACTATTTGCACCATTGTCTAAAAATACCTTACAAAAGTCTCTAGATGCTTCATGAATCATGACCCCTTCCCAAGTTCTGCATAAAATTCAATTTTCATTGCATGAGTGAATTGATATGGGGGTGCCTTAGCCTTCAACATTGCTCCTTGAAGTCAATTTTGTCCTTATACAAAGATAATCCCACCCTACCAAGGTCTATTGTGTTTGTTGGTTCCCTTGAGCTTAAAAAATGTACATGTGTTCTTCCACATGTGGTGTTGGGATCATCAATCTCAGAGTTTATTTTTTCTCCTGGGATTTCCCCTTCCACTATGGTGTTGTATCTTACTGCTTCTAAGTTCTTCTTTTCTCCAATTTACTAGGCACTCCCTTTACTTCTTGTACTTTCCTCCAAGTTTCCAGGCACTCCCTTGTTAGAGTGTGTACCTTAGATAGTCTTCTATGGGATGGAGCATGTACAAAAGATCAGGGTGCCTTCTGTTACAGCAGTGGCGGATCCGATCTGTAGATGATGGCACAACATTACGAAGACTAGAGGGTGCAACACTAAATTTGGTTTCCATCTATTAGCATGCATGTGCCAGCTTTAGATAGGGTAACGATAGGATAAATTTATCCTTATCCTTAGTCTTCAGTTAAAGTAGGTAGCATGCTGAGTTTAGTTTAGTTTTATTTTTAGCAATTCAACAATTTTTTAGTTTGACTTTTGCTTAGGGATCCCAAGGTAATATGAACTCTTTCTTTGGAGTGTGCTACCTCATTCTCATGCAGATCCATAGATATAGGAATTAGATATAATTTTGAACACCTTAGTGTGCCTTTCTTCATCTCTATGAAACAAAGGCAGGGGTACACATCTGATATAGAGTTTTTGTGTTCAACAGTTAGTAGTTTAGTGTTTTCTTGTAGAAGATTTTCATGTCCAGATTCTTAGAATTAATGAAAAGCAGTGATAGGTTTTAACCCTACCATTTTTCTCCTCCTATTGCTTGGACCCTCTTCCATCTCTTCCCTCACCATTTATGATACCGTTTTTTCTATAAACTCCATAAGATTGTATTTTATGAGTCATGAATTGAGTAATAGTCATCTCATAACATTCATCATACTGCTTGTTGTGTTTTTGATCCAAATGATCTAGCATTATATTCAATCTTTATACATTGCTATTGATTCTTATAGCATATGCAGATGAATAATGAAAGGTGGGTGATAATAGAATCCTATACAATGATACCGAGAGTTGGATTGAAATAATGAAAACTGGAGAATGATTATGTATTCTAGAGAGAAAAAATTGTAAAGAGAGAGACCAACAGAAATTTCAAAGACACACAATTGTTCTCACTTCCTCAACTTGAATGTTAAGTATTGTGATTGTGGGGTTCTTCAACAAAGTATGTGTACAATGTGTATTTACTATTATCACAACTATGTATTCTGAAAATTTGCTCCTCCTCTTTGAATAGACCTCTTAAGAAGGAACATGGGGACTTTGACTTTCAGAGCTAGAGTGTTCTCGTGTGGATAAAATAAAACATCCATTATTTCATTCTGTCACGTGTTGCTATGGTGAAAGTGTGTTCCATGATCAGGTAACTGGTAAAAAGACCATTCATAATTCTATACGCAATTGCCTTGCCCTGTCGGACAGATTGACTCTATTCTGCAAAATTCAATTCTCAACTATTGATTTCTGAATTTCCCCCAACCTCCTTTTGTATTGGCAGTGTACCTCAGAACTTCTAATCATGAGGGTTCTATAGAGTCATTACATGTTTCTCCAATAAAAAAACTGACAATTTCTGTGTTGATAATTGACTTTGCCTGCTTCTATAGGACTCTTCATGACTACATTTTCCTTTAGCCATCATTCTGACATAAATGTAAAGGTGATGGTTGAGCTTATGTATGCCAACACTGTTTACATGAATGGTTAAAACAAACTGTTAAGAAATATTTAGTTAATTACTTTATAACGAGAATTTGAATCATGAATTGCCAATGTTCTATTGCAGCAAGCTGATTACGATATAGATATTTTTTCTTCAACTGACAAAAGGTAATAGCGAAAGATATGGCTGAGCTTATGCTTGCAAAGTTCCAACACAACCTACTTAAATTTGTTTAAAATTAAATAATTAAGCATTTAGTTAGTTTATTAAAGATATTTTGTTCAAATGGGCATGGACATGCCCCATCCTGGTGGAGTTATAATGGTAATTACGATCATGCTTTTGATTGGCCATGTTGATCTTGGATAGTGCACACATGCATTGGCATTTGTAATAAATCTGGTATTGATGACAAATTGATAAATCTTGTCACTACCTGCTGCAATACAAGAACCATGAGGATTCTTATGTGGTTTGATGGTTTATACCTTTTATCATTTACGAGGAGGGTTACTGTTTGTTCTATTGGAAACTGAAAATCACTACCTAATGCTGATGCCAAACACGAAGATGTTTCTTCATGATGCTCCTTAAAGTTGTGAGGCATGAAATGACACGTTTGAGGGATCCTATTGAATTTAGCACTGGGTTTACAAATGAGGTGCATTAGGTGTGAGGACTACAGATGTTAATTTTCATAAACAAATTCTGAAAGTTTGCCAGTCTTATCCCTAACATTTCAAGGGTTTGGTTAAGGGATGACCACATGTGGCTAGCTAATAATTGCTTGCTTCATGGAGAGTTTGACCCTATTTTCTCCAATCAACTTCAAAACAACTGAACCTGTGATGGTAAAAATCTTGTATTTTATTTGTGTAACAAAAATAAAGTCCTAACACTTAAATGTGATCTATACATATGTGGTGTTTCTCCCTTGCAATGTATTAAAAAGGTAAATGGGGGTCCACACCTTTTGTTTTTGTCAGTTCCCAAGGGTAGGGAGCGTGCTTCCCACACTCCTTGCACTCTCAGGACACTTCAGTGGGGGAATTTCCACCCTTTTGTGGGGGATGCAAGGAAACACACATGGGGATGTTCCCATAAAAATGGGGGATGTCTCCATTAAAATGGGAATGGACACGAGTGTCATGAATAGAATAAATATTTTTGGACATACCGTTCCCCAAAAAATGTGCCATGGAGAGAACAAAATAGAAAAATAATACTAAACTAAAAAAATCCCCAACCCTAAAGCATCTTATGCTCCAAATCCCTAATCACACTTAATATAAAGCTGACTACACCCACCCAAACTTACATTGACATTTATGTTTTCCATATATTTAAATTTTAAACTTTTTAGTGTTTCTGGGAGGGTTACCTATATTGGGGATCCTGATGATCGTTGGGACGTTCCCTAAAATTTAGAGGGTGGCTTCACACATCCCCTGAATTCATTTCCATGTTCCCGCGTCCCCACATCCCAGAATCTTGGTGGAATATTTTTTTTTGTTAATCTGGATGATAGGGGTTTTGCTTATCTGCTTCTTGCATTGTTTTTTCTGGAGAAATATAGTCCCTCACTCTCCCATTTATTAAGTGTTCTAAGTGAGGTTTTTGGTACATTGCTATCACCTTGAGATATCCCCTCTCTTCCCTGATTTTCCAAATGTAGAACGGTAGTGGTAACCCCAAGGAACTCAAGGGAATTTGATCTCGAGACCTCCATGCTCTTTCTTGCAAGAGAATCTACCAATCAAGCTAAAACTAGGGGCTTGTTTTTTGAATTGGTTATAGAAATGCTAGTTTTGCATTGTTTAATCTGTACGGGTACTGAGTTTATAGTATTTTGGTTTTAAGCTTAATGATTCTACTGATGATTTAGATCTACTGTTTTTATTTGGCTTATGTTGTTCTTTGGATGTGCTTTAAGGTTTTTGCATTGGTTTGGTCTCATTGATTGGGTAACTAGACATACATACATGCCAGAAGCTATGGACTTCATTTGTCATAATATTGAAAATGTTGCAGTTTCATCCTCATCAAAGGGGTATTGTTACAGTTTTGGTTCTTCTACTTCACTGAGCCTGACTCCCTTTTGTAAATGTTTATTGTATAATTTGTCAGATCACACAGGCTCGGGTGTGGGATACACCATTAGTTGTTTGAGTTTCATTGTTGTGCATTCATCTTTTTGTTAAACCAATGGTTCATGTTTTGGGTGAAATCTGTAATTTTTTGATATATTTGAGTCTTGAGGATTTTTGTCCTTCGAAATAGTACTAGTTTAGTTATAGGTATGCATTGTGCAGTTTGTTTCTCATGTATGGTTTCTATGTTTTGGTTATTGTTTGGCACCATTCTTGGTTGTTTTTTCTATCAATCCACATTATATATGGTGAGCTGCATAATTCCAAGTTTGTGTGTGTGTGTGTGTATAGATAGATAGATAGATAGCACACCATCCGAGATCCATCTTAACTTAGAATCTTTTAAGAACTGATCATTTCAATTGTTTTTTATGGATCCCTCTTTGTGTTTAATAGATCCAGAGTTAAGATGGATCTACACTGGTTTATACATAATTTCCCCGCCACTGCCATAAAGTTCATCTCACTTTGTCAAGAGTTCACTACTCTGTTGCTCAAGTCAATGTTGACCAGTTTTTGTTATTTTGAGGTTTTCCTTTTCTCTTTGTTTTTTTGCCGGTTTTGATGATTATATAGAAGTGCCATGTCTTCCACGAAATACAGAAAATGGCTATCTATCTTCCTAGAGTTGATTTTTAATCACTGCTTCTGTCTTCCTGGGTTTCTCCTTAAATCCAACTTTTGTTAGCCATGACCCCCACCATTAATGAAAACGTGTTGTTTTCTTCTATATGGAGTTAAGGCCTGTTCAGATGTTGTGATTCTTATGTAAGAGGTATACTTTATCATTCTATCCAGTTGATTTTGATATGATGCATTCATTCTTACCTAGACTTTGTGTCTTGTGAATAGGATATTGCTACCTTATGTTTTCCTTGGCAATTAGCTAGAATTGAAAGTTGGATAATTATGAAAACAAAAAGCATGGGTTAAAATAATGGCAGAAGGAAGATGTTTCATTCAAAATTTCATTCAAACCCTTCAGGAAGACAATTGTTAGACTATTATATATCAAACTACTATTATATGGAAGTGTTTTGTGGCCTTGGATATGGAAAGTTCTTTCATGTCTTTCAATACGACATTATTGTCTCTAATTTCGGTATTGCATGGGTTGAAAGTTCATGGGGTTTGCAAGGCACAATTGTGTAGTGCTTGTACCTCTCTAAATTTTGGTAGGTGATTTGAAAAGTTATGTAAATCTATTAATGATACCAAAATACCAACCTGCTTATAACTTATTCCATTCCATTTTCATCAGGGAATACTTTTCTAATACTATGAATGTGGTCTTGGCTCATATTTATTACATGGGGTAGGGCTTGCCTTTTCTTTATCTATTTTTTATTTTATTTTGAAATTTGTTTTTCGTGTTTCCTTCCTCTTTTCTATTATTAGAGGAAGATGGTTATCCAAATTTATTATTATAACAGGTATAATGACCATTGAATATTGCCCAAAGAAGTACAGAGGTCTTTGTTTTTCTCTGTTCTGTGTCCGTTCAACACTTGATGATTTGAATAGCTATCCATTGTCATGAACATTAGATTCTAAGAATAGTTGCAGGATATGGCGTCTTGGATTTCTTCCCTAATGCTTGATTTTCTTTCCTTTTTGAACCCCACAATATATAATATCTGTTCCTCCTTTAAATTTATATATCAATTGTTAAACCTTTGGTTTTTCAAGGAATGGTTCTGGTCTAGATCTGTTGTTTTGTCTGGGGTTTTTCATTCACCTCCCATATTGTTGTTGTTCCTTTTGCCTTCTTTTTTGGGGTCTTCCTGGTTGAGATTTAAAAGCATTTGTGAGATATGAAATGCAAAAACTGATTCATTGTTTCCTTTATTTTCCATTTTTATTGGATTTGTTTCTGCAAGTTGAAATTTCTTTTTTAAGCAGACATTAGAACTGTGCTTACTGGTTTATAGGTAACAACACCTGCAGGCAATGTTGTGTATTCATTGAAAGGAACATCTGGAGATAAGTTTCAATTTGTGGCACCACGGAGTGGCATGTACAAATTTTGCTTTCATAACAACTTTTGAACTCCAGAGGCGATTTCCTTTTATGTACATGTTGGCCATATCCCTAATGAACATGATCTTGCTAAGGATGGTTAGTGAAATGATATTCAATATGTTTTATTCCTAAAGCATGTCATTCTAATTTCTCAGATTAGAGTCTGCTACTCTTTTCCCATGCAACTAACTCAAACTTTGAGTAAACGTTTATGTTTTGTGCTTTTTTAACTGTTGTGTTCCTTGTCTACACAAAGCACCTTAATGTTGTCAATGTCAGAATCGCAGAATTAAGGGAGGCAATGGAATCTGTTACATCTGAACAACAGTATCTCAAATATCGTGATGCTCGACATCGTCGCAGTGAGTTTTGGAGCAAGCTCCATTCCTTAACTAGTATTTATGAGATTGATTTTTGTATTCAGTTTTAGGCAACAGTGCTTGAATTGAGTGTTATTTTATCTTCTTTCACAACATTGTGAACTAGTTTGTTGAAACTCCACTGACACTGGAATTGTTAAACTTAAGTAGAAAAAATAAATTCTCGCCCTTATATACAATTTTGTTCAGATTGATGTGTGCCTAGATTTTCTTGGTTTCATACTTCTGTCCATATTCGTTCAATGCTAAATAGTGTTGTCATCCTGAGTTATTCCTAAGTGTGTCACTAAGAGTACGTTGTCATGAATTCTGTTATGGTTTCTAGCAAGTTATACAAGTTATTAATGGGGTTATCGGTTATTAGAGATATATTTACTTTATGTATCAGGAGTTAAGTTGTGAGTCCATTATTGTAATTCCTTGTTATAAGATAAGATAAGATGGTTTTATTAAGTTGGAAGGCCATTATTATAAATTCATTTTTATAAGATAAGATAGTAGTGGCAAGCAACAAGGTAATTGGGCTTGTATTAGAATGGATACTGGGTTCAAAACACCCCACTTATATAAGATAGTTCTATTAAAATTTAATGTCTACAAGTGACCAAAAAAATTGGTCAATGGGACTATAAAATACAACTAGTTACAAACATAATCTGGGAGTCCCAAGGCTACTAAAAGTTAAAGATAAAGAGACACAAATGAAAATAACAGAAAGGAGAGTAAGAGAGTGTGGTCCAAGAGGGTAAACCTTGGAAAAGAGAGAGCCACTATTTAGCGTTAGATATAGAGGCAGAAGAAGAGGAGGCAGCAGAAATATCTTCATCTACATCAATCATTGTGAAGTTTCCAATTATTAAGATCCAATTTGGATCATCTGTGGTCCCACACTTGTGGATTTGGGGGAAACTAAGTCAACCCCACTCTTATATATAGTCAAGTCTTAGCCTCATTTGTAAACATGTCACTACACATCACTTGAATATAAATTGAGCTTATTAGTAAGAGTAGAGTTTTCACGGTTTCTCCACTGTACTCTCTTGGACTCTTGGGTTGATATTGTGTATTGGGATATCTTATTTCACATATTGATTATTAAGTTCTAACTCATCATGAATGAAAACCCAAGCATGACCTAAAAGCTAAACAACTAAAGAAATATATCACACATGATGGACATGATTTCAAAAGCAACTGTCTGGATTGCACATCGGAGGTCAAACAATTATGCTTGACATTTGACCAATCAATGAAGTTCCAAGGGAAACTTGAAAATACCATTGGGATTTGATTCAATTACATTAAAGGAAGCACGTGAACCAAAAGGTTTGTTTTTCACAAGTTGCATGTGAATCGCCAGAAAAATTATCTAAGATCAAGTAGCCAGACTAATTGATAAAACAATCAACATTGTCAAAATTAAAATGGTAAAAAGAAAAATAAATCATAACACCCATTAATACAAAGTCCGAAGTCCTTTCCTTACCACACAAGAAAGCAAGGGGAATATTCAGATGCAGATTAATTTGCAAATGCAAAAATTTGGTCCTCACTATTCTACCATAGGAAAATATTAATTGGTTTAAAAGTATCGCCACCAAGAGTTCATATCTACCAGTTATCTTCAGGGGACTAGAGGAAAATCAATGGAATTGTAGTAACTAAAGTAGAAAGACGGAACAACCAAGGAAGAGCACAATTTTATCTGTACAAGGTCTGATGTTCTCCAACCCTCATGAGTTGCTTTTAGAAGGAGAATGTGAACTGCTACTCTTACCACTAGGACTTATTTTCCCTCCTTTTGTAGGCCTGTGAAACCATAAAGAGACATATTTAATAGGGCATCTACAAGGGATTAACTAGTTAAATCAATATGATGTGCACCTTCTTGGACTCCGACTCCTTGAAGTTTTCCTGTCTCCCCTAGGAGAACGCTGCAAAACAAGAAATAAAGACACATACATCAGACAAACATTATCAGAATAGGGTATGCAACACCTAGATGTATTCTAGTGAGAAAATTTATGCACATAATCATCCACACGAGATTTTTTAATACATGCACCATCCAAAATTTCCAAAACAGTAAAGACAAAGTTATGCAACCATCATTAAAGTATATGCAGGAAATAGATGAAGGCGATTTTTATCTTTCTTCTTCTTAAATCTCATTTGATGTTTTATTTATTTTATTTGGGTTGACGATTCAATCTTCACAGTCAGCACACTATCATTCTGATGGTCTTTGATTAAACCCCAATCTGTATGAAAATGGGAAGATTTGTCTTAGTCTTTTAAACACATGGACAGGCAGAGGGAATGAAGTTTGGGACCCCTTGAATTGAAGCATCCTTCAAGTCCTTGTTTCACTTCAAGGTCTTGTACTAAATTCAAAACCTTACTTCAATGAGGCTCAATATGATAAACAGATTGGTAGAGATGAAGGGGAGAAGAACTCTCTGGCATATAATGAGAATTCTTTCTTGTTATCCTGTAAATCAATGTTATATTTTCTATGTAAACCTCCAAAGGTATGATGCATTGAGATCTCTCATGCAAATCTCATTGTTAAACTACAAAAGTTATTGTCTTTATGCAGGTATACGTTATTTCTATTTTCATTGGATTGTTGATAGCTATAGATGTAGAAACCTTATATTGTTCCTTATCATTGTTTGCAACATTTTGAATCATTTGAGAGAGAGCACTTCCATCAACGGGGCCATTATATTCTTTGTGCCTGCAATGCCTATATGATGGGTTCTCAAGTTGGATGTTTTTCAGGAGAGGCAATGATGGGAGTGCATGGCAGAGTAGACACTCAAAGCACCAGATCGATTGGTTTCAAGATTATGTTGGCTAAGCTTATTCCAAAGCTTGTTTCAACATTTAAGGAAGTTGGAGCAGATTGTGAAGAATTTGTTAATGCGTCTGAGCACTTTGGACATGTTGAGAAGGCTACTATTTGAATTAGGGCTCCTATTTGAAAATAGTATGTTGAATGTTTTGGTTTGTTTGGTGTATTCCTTGTTTGGTCCTTTTCAGTACCAAATATTGTAGAAGTTGCTTGCGTTTTATTAAAATATTCTATGCAAGCTTGCTAGATATTGTAATCATCTTTGTTTTCTCAAACCTCTTATATACTATTTTGTATATTCATAAAGTTGTTTGTCATATATTTATAAAGTACTTTGTAGATATTCTGGTGTGTTGTGTCATGTAAATTGTATGGAATTATGGCTAAGTATTGGCTGGCTTCCCTGTGTGCTAAATTTAGACTAGTCAACTATGAGAATACCCTCATCAAATGTACACAGGAATTCTCCTACAGTTGTAGTTAATATATGCTATTGATTGTGGGCCATTAAAAGCTTGCAAAATAGTGACTATTTTTGTTGGAAATTGTATACAGAAAAAATTGCCTTTCTTGATCACTCATATAGCATGGTGCAAGTCAACTCCAAATGCATGCAGAATGAAGACAATAGCTAGCAAATTAATGGTTGTATTTCAAGTGATTGTTCCCTGAATGC
>ML780291.1:935548-969321 GCA_009831015.1 Picea engelmannii | reverse complement strand
GAGGGAAAAGCATGTCTCCTTGTATATTGAAATCTTTTTCTACTTCATGTTATATTTCATCTGTGATGTTGTGATTATTCTCCTGCCCACACTAAAGCAGGTGACCAACATCAGATGTCTCTAATAGAGACTATTCTCTCTCTTTGACTCGTAAATTATAGACCCCAAAAAACGTCTATGCAAACCAACAACCATGGAATTACGATCAATTGTTATAGTCTTATCTAAATATTAGCAAAAAAATATTAGGTCATTATTTAAGATTGAAATAAAAGAACCAATGCCACCTAGTGGCTACAGAGATATGAAAGTGTTAAGAACACTGTATCTAATGGATACATAAACTAAGAGGATAAATTGTTAATAAAAAAATATGAGTTTCTTAAACATAGACCGATGATATAGATTTAAATATTGATATGGCTAGTATCTTAGCAAAGTTTAATGTACGTGTCCCTGTTAGTACTGATATTGTATTTTTTTTTAAATACCTACAAGAAGGTCGCTATTGCGACATCTTGGAGTGTCACTCCCATAGAAACCACATCGGAGATGATACCTCTTAACGTCGCTCTTCCCGCGTTTTAGACATCTCTCTTTCCACCTTCAAGACATCGGTCTTGCCACGTTCAAGATGTCTCTATTGCCACATCTAAGAAGACTCTCTTTCCATGTTCCTAACGTCTCTCTTCCCACCTTCTAGACGTCTCTCTTGCCACCTTCAAGACATTGGTCTTGTGTTGCGGATGCTCAAGCCGCTCTCACCAGGACCTTCTTCTTCTCAGGCCTGAAGAGTCAAAGAACTAATCCAACTCCTCTCGGGAGTTCTTAATACCCACAACTATCTTCTTCGGCGATCTCCCCACTCGTGCAATTCAGGAAAATGATATTCGGGAATTTGTTGTTCACGTGAGCACTGTTCACATGCAATTTAAAACCCGAACCCTGATGAGTCAAAGGTCAAAGGTTCCTCTTCCGTCAGGGATTTCCCTATCAGGAAATCGTTGCTTGCAATGTCAACAATCTGACTTTCCAACCATCGAGCTCGGAGGTGTCGATCTTCCGATACAATGCCACCTGGACTCCACTAAATCTCGTGGTCCCACATTGCCACGTCGACGTCGGGATTTTGCGGATTGCAAATCCACGATGTAAGTTTTCTTTGGTGTCAAGAACCCCGAACGTCGAACCCCGATCTTCCGGGATCGCGTGCCACCTGTCCTGTAGCGATCAACGGTTCTGAATAACTCAGGAAATCGCGACTTGCGGTTTGAACGAGTCTACGCCTCACCTCGTCAAGTGCCGAATGTCGACATGCGATGGCTCCTAGGTTGATATCTCCACAACTTCTCCATGATTTGATGGTCAGCGGGACTTCGCAATTTTCCCCAGCGACCCCTGGCCATCAATTCTCCGCCTTGAAGATTTATTCCACTCCCAAGCTCGCTTTGCTCGAATTTTTCGCCCAGGCCAGTTCCCGCAGTAATGGTAAGGAACTATCCTTCCTGAGCTTAATTCCTCCCACTCCTTCAACTGAAGGTTGGCGCACTCCTTGCACTCGACATCCAATCACTCTCCAAGTGTTGGGTCTTCTGGACTTTGTGCGCTTCTAGCAACAGTAGTCTTTGTCAACCAAAGCTCAGGCTCACCACTGAGACTTCAAATCCAGCCTTCCCTTATCCTGCATGGCTCTAATAACCCAATTCAACTCCTGGATGAGCGAGAATGAGAGATTAACTATTGAGCCTCATCAACGCACTCTATACGGATGAATTCAACTGCACTCTGTGTAGGAATCTCCTGGCTCAAACAGAGAAACAATTGAAACTCATTCTCCTCTCTCTCATAGATTCCAAATCAACTATGAAATCCCATACACAGAATATCAAAGAAAATGCATGACAGAAAGCAAACATACATGAGCATAATATCAATACAGAGAAACAACACAAACCATGAAAGTGAATCAAAGACTTCCTTCTATTAATTCAATCTGTACATGGGTGTTCTTCACAGGTTCTCTGCTTTTCTCTTCTCTTTCTCTCAATGATAATGAGTTTTTCAATAATACAAAGGAGGGTACCTATATTCCGTTTTCCCTCTCGAATTTTACAACTATCAAATCTACAATAAATTCCTATCTAACAACATTAAAACTATTAAATGCCTCACCTATCTAAGGACGTGAGCTTATATTCTCAAGGTCCATTACAATGTACAAGTGCGCTTCATTACATCAACTCATTAATGTTTTGTGCAACAAATATCAAGGTAAAATTAAAAAATAAGTTTGTTGGCTTGTCCAGCTGTCTTTCCCTGCTCCATGTGCTGGCTCACTTGATGAGTGAGCGATGCTCCTGCATCATACTCCTCGGCTCAAAAGATTTCATGGGCTCCTGTCCATGAGCTCCTACACAGTCTGCCCATGCTTTAGTATAACTGCTTCTGTTTCCCAGCTGGCATCCTCCACTGGGTGATTCTTCCATTTTACCAGGTATTCAAAATACTGCTTCCGCCTGGTCTTCCTGCCTACTCTTTTATCCAGTATGCACTCCATCTACGGTTTCTGTGCAGCTGGTAATTGTTTCTGCCACTGTATCACTGGTTCATCAATTCTAGCGTCTGCTTCTCCAACCCTGTATGGGTATAAACCCAAAATATTGAAAATCGGAGATATCTCGATGCCCTCTGGCAACTCAATCTCATAGGCATTTTCCATGAATTTCTTCAGGACTTTGCATGGCCCAATTTTCTTCATCTTGAGCTTGTTATATGTTCCCCTTGGGAACCTTTCCTTCCTTAACTGCGCCAGAACCATGTCCCCAACTTCAAACTGAAGTTTTCTCTTTCGTTGATCGACTCTGCGCTTATACTCCTGATTTGCATCCATCAGTCGTTGCTTCACCTTCGTGTGAAGTTCCTCCATTGCTTTAGCGAACTCTTCAGCACGAGCGCTACTAGTTTCAGCCTGTTCTAACTCCCTGAGCTCAGAAACTCCCCTCGGTTGTGTCCCATAAAAAATTTAGAATGGGATTTCTCCTGTACTTCGATTCACCGAATCATTGTACGTGAAGTCTGCCTGTGGTAAAACCTGGTCCCAACTGTTGTGGTGCTTTGTCACCAAGCTTCTCAATAGATCCCCCAGACTTCTATTGACCACCTCTGTTTGGCCATCCGTCTACGGATGATAAGCCGAACTAAATGCCAAATTAGTCCCCAACTTCTTCCATAGCGTCCTCCAAAAATGACCAATGAACTCGGTATCCCTGTTCGAGACTATGCTCCTCAACAATCCATGCAATCTGACAATTTCTTTAAAGAACAAGTTTGTGATGTGGGTCGCATCGCTGGTCTTATGACACGGTATAAAATGTGGCATCTTCGAAAACCTATCCACCACTACAAATATGGAATCAACTCCTCTCTGCATCCTCGGCAGTCCTAGCACAAAATCCATGCTAATTGCCTCCCATGGTCTCTCGGGTATGGGCAATGGCTGATAGAACCCTGTGTTCTGCTTTCGGCCCTTCGCATGTTGACATATCCTGCATCTGGCAACAAATATTTTAACATCTATGCGCATCCCCGACCAAAAATACGATTCGCTCAGCTTGGCGAACGTTTTATCATGCCCAAAATGACCTGCTAGGCCTCCACTGTGTTTTTCCTTTACCAAATTATCCCTCATGGAGCAATTCGGTATGCACAATTGGTTGCCTCTAAGCAACAATCCCTCTTGGATTATATATTCTAGCCACGGACTCTGATCCCTGAGAACTGGATTCTCGGCTGCCTCGTATGCTTCTCCGAAGTCTGCATCATCTGCATACATATCTTTTAAATTTTCAAAACCCAATGTCTTGACTCTGAATTCCTGCAGCAACAAACATTTCCTGCTCAAAGCATCGGCTACTTTGTTAGTAGTTCCTGAAATGTGCTTGATCACAAACGTAAAATTCTGCATGTACTCTACCCATTTCGTATGCTTCTGGTTCAACTTCTCCTGTTGACTCACGAACTGCAATGCGTGATTATCATTGTACAAAATGAATTCCTTGGGTATCAAGTAATGCCTCCACTTCTTCAATGCCTGTATGATGGCATAAAACTCTTTGTCGTATGTGGAGTATTTCAGCTTTGCATCATCCAACTTCTCGTTGTAATATGCAATAGGTCTGTCATCTTGACTTAATACCCCTCCAACAACATACCCACTGACATCACATTTCACCTGAAACGTTTTCTGAAAGTTAGGCAACACCAACACTGGTTTCTCCGTGATCTTTCGCTTCAACAGGTTGAAGCTCCTTTCAACCTCTGCTGTCCAATGAAAAACCTTATGCCGTTTCTTCACAGTGTCCATCATTGCGGCGCTAATTCCACTAAAATTATGAATGAATTTCCTATAGAAACTAGCCAGACCATGAAAACTCCTTACCTCAAAAACATTCCTCGGCGATGGCCATTTCCTGATTACTTCCACCTTCTCAGGATCCATCTTCAATTCATTCTCCGAGATTACAAAACCTAAATAAATGAGTTCTGTCTGCATGAACGAGCATTTCTTCAGATTTATCAGCAGCTTCTCTTGCTGTAGCTTCCTCATCACAATGGCTAAATTCCTCAAGTGTTCAGCCTTGGTCTTGCTGAAAATTAATATGTCGTCCAGATACATGACCACAAATTTTCCAGTGAATTCCATCAGGACTTCATTCATCAGCCTCATGAATGTTCACGATGCATTTGTCAAGCAAAATGGCATGACCAGCCATTCATACAAACCCTCGTTTGTTTTGAATGTTGTCTTCCATTCATCTCCCTCTCTCATCCGGATCTGATGATATCCGCTCTTGAGATCAATCTTTGAAAAGTAATTTTCTCCACTCAGGCAATCCATCAAGTCATCCATTCTCGGCAGTGGAAATCTGTACCTAATGGTGATTTTATTAATCACTCTGGAGTCTGTACACATCCTCCAGCCTCCATCTTTCTTTCGACTTAGCACTGTCGGAACAACACATGGATTGAGACTCTCCCTTACCAGTCCTTTATCCAGAAAATCCTGTACTTGCCTCTTGACCTCCTCGTTCTCCCGAGGTGTCAATCTGTATGTTGCCTTATTCGACAAACTTGCTCTGGGTATGAGGTCAATGTGGTGACTCACACTCCTCATCAGTGGCAACTAACGAGGTAGTTCGTCCACGATGATATCAATGAACTCTCCCAACAGTTCCTGAATCTCGTCTGGCAAGTCGTCCACTCTTGTGCTTGTTAGGACAATTATCGGCTTCCTGACAACAAAGAATTGTGGATCTTCATCCTTCTCCAGCTCTGTGAGAAGTTCTTTCCCACTCATGAGAAGTATCATGTTGTTCACTTCCAGCTTCACTTCCTTATCCTTTATCGGAAGCAATCTGTGTGTTCTCCCATCCTTCTCCAAGGTATATGTGTTCATCCTCCCATCATGAACAACATTTATGTCATACTTCCATGGTCTACCCAGCAATATGTGACATGCGTCCATGGGAATAACATCACACAGGATCTCATCATGATAATTCCCATTTTTAAATTTAACTAAGCACTGTTTAGTGACACTTACCCGGTGTCCTTTCTGTAGCCATGAGACTTTATATGGACTCAGGTGCTTAGTTGTTTCTAGCTCCAGTTTTTCCACCATCTCGGATGAAATGAGATTATCGGTGCTTCCGCTATCCACGATCACCTTGCACTTTTTGTCCTTGGCTGTGCAAGTTGTTCTAAACAGTCTGCTCCTCTGCACTGAGTTGTCCACCTCTTTCTCAGGTGTCAAAAGAACCTTATGCATCCCAAGTGATATTCCGCTGTCAGCATCTTCATTCTCAGCATCACGCCTCTGCGCTTCAGTGATGTGAGCTTGACTTCTGTCCATTTTCCTATCTCGACAATCCACGGCCTTATGTCTGTTTTTTCCACATGTAAAACATGTGATGATTCCTCCTCGGCCTCTTCCTCTACCTCGGGTACGAGGAATTGCGTTGGCATCAGCATATCTGCCACCCTGCTCTGTATGCTGCCTCTTCAGCTCGGCATATTGCTTCCTCTGTTGTGAGGTTCCACCTCTCTCAGCCTTACCCTGAGGTCTCTTCCAATCCTCCTTGGGCTTCTGAATTATTTCTTGGGCAACTGCTTTGCCTCTGGGCTGGCTTCTGCCTCGCCCTCGCTGTCCTTTCTTGCGGCTCAGCTTCTCTTCGGATTTTAGAGCCATCAGGTATGCATCCTCCACTGTCCGGATGGTAACCATGCTCAATTCATCCTGAATGTCATACCTTAATCCATTCAGGTATCTTGCCACCTTTTCGTCATCACTCTCCCGATGACCTACTCTGATGTTGAGCCTGTAAAATTGTTCGATGTAATCCTTCACCGTCATCAGATTCTGTCTCAGGTTCTGCATTCGCCTGAACAGAGTGATCTGATAATCTCTGGGGATGAACTTCGCTTTCATCTTAGCGATCATCCTGTCCCAGCTCTTGATCTTATGTTTTCCTTTGCAGTGCCTATCAGCCTGCAACTCATCCCACCATAAGGCTGCATGTCCTTTCAGTTTGGTAATAGCATGCCTTACCTTCTTGTCCTCTTCAATATATTCGTAATCGAAGTAGGTGTCAAGTGCTCGGATCCAATCCAGCAACTCTTCTGCATTTAGACTTCCCTCATAGATGGGAATATCCATCTTTGTCTTTGAGCTCATTCTAGTAATGGCTCTTATCAGTCATTCAGTTGAGGCATCCTCTGCTATGACCTCTTCTGCATCATGTCCAGCTTCCTCTTCAACCTCGGAATCACTGAACTCTCCTGCACCGACTCCATGCCTTTACGCTGTCTCCATCTCCTCAAGCCTCGCTCGGATATCTCGCATATGGAGCTCTATCTCTGGGTTTCCTACTGGCCTACCCCTTCTTCGAGCATCTCTATATTCACGAATAGGCGACTGCCTTTCTCTTCTGGGCGGCATGGTGTAATCTGCTTCTCTCTGCTACCTGATCAAAGAGAGCTCTTCTCCGGGCTCTGATACCAATCTGACGCAAGTCGTGTGTATCAGAGTGCTTTTCTTTTCTCCTTCACTTCTCTCGCCTGAAATACACAGACAAGATTTCTAGCTCTGATACCACTTGTTGCGGATGCTCAAGCCGCTCTCACCAGGACCTTCTTCTTCTCAGGCCTGAAGAGTCAAAGAACTCTTCCAACTCCTCTCGGGAGTTCTTAATACCCACAACTATCTTCTTCAGTGATCTCCCCACTCGTACAATTCGGGAAAACGCGATTCAGGAATTAACTATTCACATGAGCATTGTTCACATGCAATTTAAAACCCAAACCCCGATGAGTCAAAGGTCAACGGTTCCTCTTACGTCAGGGATTTCCCTATCGGGAAATCGCTGCTTGCAATGTCAGCAATATGACTTTCCAACCCCCGAGCTCCGAGGTGCCGATCTTTCGATACAATGCCACCTAGACTCCACTAAATCTCGTGGTACCACACTGCCACGTCAACGTCAAGATTTTGCGGATCGCGAATCCACGATGTAAGTTTTGTTTGGTGTCGAAAACCCCGAATGCCAAACCCCGATCTTCCGGGATCGTGTGCCACCTATCCTATAGCGATCAACGATTCCGAATAACTCGGTAAATCGTGACTCGCGGTTTCAACGATTCTACACCTCACCTCGTCAAGTTCCGAATTCCGACATGCGATGGCTCCTGGGTTGATCTCTCCACAACTTCTCCGCGATCTGACGGTCAGCGGGACTTTGCAATTTTCCCCAGCGACCCCTGGCCATCAATTCTCGGCCTTGAAGATTTCTTCCACTCCCAAGCTCGCTCTGCTCGAATTCTTCTCCCAGGTCGGTTCCCACAGTAACGGTAAGGAACTATCCTTCCTGAGCTTAATTCCTCCCACTCCTTCAACTGAAGGTTGGCGCACTCCTTGCGCTCGACATCCAATCACTCTCCAAGTGTTGGGTCTTCTGGACTCTATGCTCTTCCAGCAACAGTAGCCTCTGTCAACCTAAGCTCAGGCTCACCACTGAGACTTCAAATCTGGCTTGCCCTTCTCCTGCACGACTCTAATAACCCAATTCAACTCTTGGATGAGTGAGAATGAGAGCTTAACTATTGAGCCTCATCAACGCACTCTATGCAGATGAATTTGACTGCACTCTATGTAGGAATCTCCTGGCTCAAACAGAGAAACAATTGAAACTCATTCTCCTCTCTCTCACAGATTCCAAATCAACTGTGAAATCCCATACACAGCATATCAAAGAAAATGCATGACAGAAAGAAAACATACATGAGCATAATATCAATACAGAGAAACAACACAAACCATGAAAGTGAATCAAAGACTTCCTTCTATTAATTCAATCTATACATGGGTGTTCTTCAAAGGTTCTCTTCTCTGCTCTTCTCTTGCTCTCAATGATAATGAGTTTTTCAATAATACAAAGGAGGGTGCCTATATTCCGTTTTCCCTCTCGAATTTTACAACTATCAAATCTACAATAAATTCCTATCTAACAACATTAAAACTATTAAATGCCTCAGCTATCTAAGGACGTGAGCTTATTTGCTCAAGGTCCATTACAATGTACAAGTGCACTTCATTACATGAACTCATTAATGTTTTGTGCAACAAATATCAAGGTAAAATTCAAAAAGAATTTTGCTGGCTTGTCTAGCTGTCTTTCCCTGCTCCACGCGCTGGCTCGCTTGATGAGTGAGCAATGCTCCTGCATCATCTTGCCATGTTCAAGACGTCTCTCTTGCAATGTTTAAGACCTCTCTCTTGCCACATTCAAGACGTCGCTCTTGCCACGTTCCAGATGTCTCTATTGCCATGTTTCAAACGTCTTTCTTGCCACGTTCAAGACGTTGGTCTTGCCACGCTCTATATGCCTCTATTGCCACGTATTAGACGTCTCTCTTTCCATGTTCAAGACATCGGTCTTGCCACGTTCAAGATGTTGCAATAACAACAAAATCTATGTCGTCGAAAAAGAGACGTCATGTGAAATGATGTTTGAGGGGGTCCATTGTTTGTCGTTCTCCCAATAATATAAAGTAGCAATTGCGTCGAATGTGCCATCAAAATTTGACCCAAATGTACTAGTGACCCCAGAGCAACATTAAGTTATATTAATCCGAAGGTCGTAGAGTCAAATAAACTTAAGAGACTGAAGCACGCAAAATCATGGCTTGTGCAACTAGTGATAAGTACTGAAAGGAAAGTAATTGACTATATTTCGGATTTTGAGTTCATCTTAGATCTGAACATCCTATCACTAGGATCTTACGATATGATTATTGGGATGGATTGGTTGGAACGACACAAAGCAATATTAGATTGTTATAACAAAGATACTTAGCTATAAGGATGATTCTGGCACTATTAGGACAACCCAAGGTATGCCAAAATCGGTATCAGTCAGACAAATTTCAGTGATGCAACTAAAGAAATGTATGAGAAAGGGATGTCAAGTTTATGCCATCCAAGTTACGAATCTAGAAGAAAAATAAGATAAGACAAAGTTGGAAGACTTTGATGTTCTATGTGATTTCAGAGACATGTTTATGGATGAGATACCAGAATTACCCCCCAGAAGGGAAATAGACTTCTCCATAGACCTACTACCCGGTTCATCCCCCATCTCAAAAGCGTCGTACCGAATGAGTCTACCAGAACTGACAGAATTAAAAATACAATTATACGAATTGTTGGACAAAGAGTATATGAGATCGAGTGTCTCACCTTGGGGAGCACCAGTCCTCTTTGTGAAAAAGAAAGATGGTACTCTAAGACTATGTATTGATTATAGACAACTGAAAAAAATGACTATTAAGAATAAATACCCCTTACCAAGGATAAATGATTTGTTCGATCAAGTAGGAGGGGCCAAGAGCTTTTGAAAGTTGGATTTACGATCTGGTTATCATCAAGTTTGGATAAAAGACGAGGACATAAACAAAACAACTTTTCGGACAAGATATGGACACTGTGAGTTTGTAGTCATACCTTTCGGACTCACTAATGCTCCAACCAAGTTTATGTGCCTAATGAATAGTATTTTTAGTCAGTACTTGGACAAGTTTGTGGTAGTATTTATCGACGATATCCTGGTCTATTCAAAGACAGAGGAGGAACATGAGGAACACTTAAGAATAGTTCTGCAAACATTGAGGAAGCACAAATTGTATGCCAAATTTGACAAGTGTGACTTATATCTAAAATAAATACAATATCTTGGACATGTAATTTCAGTAGAGGGCATTGTCGTAGACCTGGAAAAGAAAAAATCCATTATGGAAGGGTCGGTACCTAAAGATGTAGCAGATATACGATCCTTCATGGGAATCACCGGCTATTATGGCAGGTTTATAGAATGGTTTTCCAAGATAGCTTACCCTATCACCTCATTACAAAAGAAAGTAACCAGGTTTAACTGGTTAGAGAAGTGTCAAGACAACTTCAACAAATTAAAGGAATTATTGACAACTACACCCATATTGAAAGTACTAGACCCAGATAAAGACTTCACCGTATGTGTTGATGCAAGTAAAGAAGGGATAGGTGGTGTCCTAACTCAAGAAGGACACATTATTTGTTATGAGTCCTGGAAACTAAAAGAACATGAGAAAAATTATGTCACACATGACTTAGAATTGGCAGCAGTAATACACGCCTTAAAAATGTGGTGACACTACATAATGGGCAAAAAATTCCTATTATTAATGGATAATAGTGGGGTGAAATATCTATTTAACCAACCAGATCTCAATGCAAGACAAGCAAGGTGGTTATCGTTCTTGAGCGAATTCAACTTTGAGGTCAGACATATCAAGGGCAAGGAAAATAAAGTAGCAGACGCTTTAAGAAGAAGGGTCCATGGGTTAATTGAGATAAATATCAGTAGCGAAGAAAGTGATCTGGAACAAAGAATAAGGACGACAGGTATTAACAACAAAAGCTACACTAAGATAATGGTAGAATTACCAAATAGTACCACAAACTCAAATAAAACAGATCTAAGTATCGACAAGAAGGGATTGTTATGATTTAAAAGCAGGCTTTACATACCATATTTAGCAGAGTTAAAATTAACAGTCTTGGATGAAGTGCATCAGAAACCATATTATGGCCATCCAGGTTACCAAAAAACGATAACAAGACTTAGGAAACTATTTTTTTGGCCTAATATGACGGGAGAAACAACATAATACTTGGCTAGGTGCCAATATTGTCAGCAGTTTAAGGCCGAGCATCAATATCCAGTCGGCCTATTACAACCATTACCAGTACAAGAGTGGAAATGGGAGACCATATCGCTAGACTTCATAACAAGTTTTCCTAAAACTCAGAAACATAATGATTCTATCATGGTGGTAATCAATAAACTCAGTAAGTCTGCACACTTTATTCCTGTAAAGTATACTTTTAAAGCTATAAACATTGCTAAAATATTCATGAAAGAAATTTTTAGACTGCATGGTATTCCTAAAATGGTGATTTCAAATAGAGACGTAAAATTCACATCCGCCTTTTGGAAGGAATTGTTTGCAGGATTAAATACCAATTTGAATTTCAGTATGAGTAATCATCCAAAAACGGATGGGCAAACCAAAAGGAAAAACCAAATCATAGAGGATATGCTTCGCATGTACGTAAGAACAAAACTGAACAAGTGGGAGGACTATATACACTTGGTAGAATTTTCATATAACAATGGCTACCAAACTTCAACAAAGTTGAGCCCTTTTGAAGTATTGTATGATAGGAAGTGTAGGACTCCAATTAGCTGGGATAACCCAGCTGACAGACTCATGGTTGGACCAGAAATGCTCCAAGAAATGGAGAACATGGTAAGAAAGGTACAACATAACCTGAAGGAAGCACAGGATAGGAAGAAAAGATACGCAAATCAGAAAAGAAGACACTTATAATTTCAAGCGGGAGACCATGTGTACTTGAAGGTCAAAGCCCAAAAAATCTCATTGAAGTTACGAAACTGTGTCAAGTTGGCACCCAGGTTTTGTGGGCCCTTCGAGATACTAACTCTAATTGGACCCATAGCATATCAACCTGCACTTCCAACCAATATGAGAATTCATAATGTATTTCATGTTTCTTTGTTGAAAAAGTATATTCATGACCCTACTCATATGATTGATTGGAACTTGGTACAGGTGGAACCCGAAGACGAGTTCCAGGAGGAACCCCTACACATTCTGAACCGGAGAGAAATAACACTTCGAAACAAAGTTGTCACTCGAGTAAAGGTGAAATGGAAGAACTTTAGTCCTGAGGAGGCCACTTGGGAATTGGAGGGAGATTTATGGAAATCTCATCCAATATTATTCCAAGAAAGGAATGAGCATTGAGGACAGTGTTTTATTGAAGGGGGAAAGGATGTAACATCCCCCAAAATAAAATATATTTGGAAATTTATTCCATTTTTAGTAAATTCAAATTTGGAAATTTTTTTCCATTTATGGCAATTCCAAATTCCAAATTTTTTATTTGTAATAAATTATTATGACTATTGGGTAGAGATATGATTTGACCCAACTAACTATTTTAC
This sequence comes from Picea engelmannii, assembly GCA_009831015.1. Taxonomy (NCBI): domain Eukaryota; kingdom Viridiplantae; phylum Streptophyta; class Pinopsida; order Pinales; family Pinaceae; genus Picea; species Picea engelmannii. The sequence continues at coordinate 956,701 of ML780291.1, read as the reverse complement.
AATGAAACTTGTTTAAAAATAGAATATTTTATATTGATTGTAGGAGGACAAATGGAACAACCATGTCAAAAGTAGATGACCATGACTCCATGAATGGGGAACATGTTGGAACTACCCCTACACTAATTTTTACAAGTGGAAAATTAATGATTTAGCCATTGGAAGCCCCTGAAAATTAGAGATTTAGGAAGCTGTGAAAATTCCCAAGGGAGGGAAGAAAGACCTAGGCAATTAATAAATAAGCATATGTGAGGAGGCAGGACGTTGCCAAGTATGTTGGGAAAGAGACTATTGATTTTTTTTTTCCTTGTTGTTATGAGCACTGAATGAGTGTGAGGCAAGAGGGTGCTACTGAATAGAAGGACATTTTTGAAGAGGGATTTCCAAGTTTTCCCTCATGGGCTCATGGTCAGGCTAGGGGGTGAACCGTGCAAGCGATCTTGGCTGCTCGGTTGTACGGTTGGGAGGAAAATGGTTGTTCCCTTTGTTTTTCCGTGATTTTAGTTCAGATATGCTACTCTAATCCTTATCTTTCTAAATGATTTTTATATCTGATGTACTGTGCATGTTAAATCTAAACTGAAATGGTTTTCTAGTATTTGTTTTAATGATCGTATAATTGTTGTAAGTCATTTACAGTATCTAAATTTCAGTATTTCTTCCTCTGTGGGATGAATTGGTTATTGATATAGTGGAATCCTTAAAGTTGGTATGCATTCAATAGATTAGACAAATGTTGTTTGATTTCATGAAATATAAAGTCCACTTTACTATCGAATAGTTTACATATCAATTCTGGAATCATTCCCTAGTAACCTCTACTATGGATTTAGAACCTATACATAAATATAAAATATATGATATCCTCATAGAATTCAGCGAATATACTGTAGGATTTAAATATGGAAATGTTTCCTGAAATTAAAACCTTAAGTAGAATCGAATATGTATCAATGACCGAACAAATCTATTACAAGCATATATATTTTGTTCTGCAATTTTAATTCCTAAACATAATCACATATATAGTCAAACTTGGATAGAACCAGAATAACGAAGCATATGGGGATGAACACAATCAAAGGATCAAGACTACCCTAAACATAACGATATATTCATGCTAGGATCATACTATAGAAAAGTGAATAAATGATTTCGTTGATACATTATCAACATATGACACATCTTACATATGTTGTGCGTAGAGAGAAACAAAGAATTTTATGACTGTAGCATTACCATCTAGGATATTTATTAAATTTTCTTCGCATTTTATAGAAAGCTATTTTAAGAGATTACAAAGTAATGCAATCTATTCTGAAGATGCAACCATTTGAAAGACAAGAATCTACAATATGCAGAGACTTGGAGATGCGAGACCCCGCCTTTGAACGATCCTCGTTGGGGTAATTTTCCAAATACGAATTGTGTTAACAAGAGACTAATCATACAGACATTAATAAAGTCAAGAAATGATGGCTATTTTAATTGTTTTAAAGATTTCTGAATACTCTAAATTATAGAAGTAATGTACAGAATGTCGAGGATAAGCTATTTCCAAATAGAAAAATAATATTCGTCCATTATTAAACTTAACATATTTAAGAGTTTTCCCAACCGTAAACTTAGATCTGTTTCCGTCAATTTCTAGCATTAGCATATCTGTGATTTCCCTACATCATGCTTGACTATATATATCTCCTTAAATGGAATTTTAACAACAAAAAAACAAACAGGATTTAACCCTCAGACATCCAACACAGGAAATTGGAGCATGAGTAATGTTACTTTTAACAACAGAAATCTACGAACAAAATCATGACCTCCACGCTTTAAATTTAGAAGCAAGTTGAGAGCCACATTTTGGAACACGAGTACCTTTTCCAAACTGAGTAGAGGCCAGATACCTACTCCTTGAAGTGGGCATACCATCAATTGGGCATCATAGAAAAAAATAGTAAAGTACAGAGTAGGACTATAAATATAGAATCAAAAGGGCAAATTGATAACCACAATTATGTCGGAATACTTAACTTAGGGGCCGAAACACCGCGCCCTCCAGTTGTCGTGCCCTTGTCTTGTAATTGACCCTGGCCAAGGGGAGGATGGTCCATGGAACTTCTAGTGGGTACTCTCGCAACCGACAGAGTCCCACCATTAATACAAAGAATCCCATTTATACAGAACTAAACAATTACTTTGAAAAATAAAGTAGCATTGCGAACTCAAGAGTTAAATCTCTTATTAAAAACCTTTTACGAATAGAAAAAAAAGAACATAAGGAATGACATCATACACAAAACCAATAAAATCTCTCGTGAAAAGTACCCTAACTTAGTAAGGGATAAAATCTCGGTAAACCACCACCTTACCACCAATAATATGCATCAGTCGAAGAGGAGAAACAAAGATGTTAAGAATCCGACATGACCCTATTTTTCTCTCCTCGAGCCTTTCAAATACGAGCCATAGGGTAAACAAAAATAAATGAACTGGAAATAAACCCACGAGGTACAAACAGTGGACACAAGGTATGATTTCAGGTTCACAAAGGTATGGAGTAGTGACTCTCGAATATAGCAAGAAACCTCTTCTACAATCATAGAAAGGAGTAACGTGTAGACTCTGAACATAAGTGTTAGAAGTAAAGAGGGCCTTTAAATTCATAGTAAAGGTTACAGGAATTAAAGTCTTTCTTTGCATAAACCAAACTGTGAACTCTGTTTCAAACTTGAGATATGACAATTCCCTTAAAAAAATCTTACCAAGTAGTCGGGTGTTTTCGTCGACTCCACTGTAGTTTTCCTACAGAGGCGGTAGCCTTTCCCTGTGGAGGAATGCATAATATATAACCCTCTCCTTCGGAGACACAAGGGAAAAAGAGATGCCGCCAAAACCTAAGAGGGACGAGTACACCTCTTTACAGCACAGGAAGTAAATTCCATGCGCTAGGGCAAAGTTGGCGCACTAGGATTGGGAAGAACAGGAGGGAGAGTCATCGGGATTGATGTTTAAGAGGACCCTAATTAATTTCATGACAGAGCCTTAACTCCTCCTAACAGGTACATCCATCTCCCTTAACGCCAAAGTTAATAACAGTAAATCCATGACTATCTAGTGAAACTATTCAGTCGCTAAACTTTTGTCATTGAAGTTATCTTTCCGTTACCCCAACAGGAAGAGGAGGGTTAGTTAGTTTAGTTATGCAGAGAATGCTGCGAAATTGGTCGGGGTTCAATTCGTTATGGTGGAGGCATTCGTATCATAACCAAAATGAATCCATCAAAGAAAACACATTGAAACCACCCATAAATCTTCTTTAATATCCTTAAACCTCTTCCTTGTACGTATTATATCTAGGATTTGAATTCTTATGTTGGCACAGCTAGGTAGGAGTACAATCATTAACTCTCAGGGATACAAACTTATGCGCAAAATCCAAATAGCCTGATTCTATTAAACAAGGGAACAAAAATTCGAATCCGAGTGTATAAGTAGATATGGGTATTGTATTAAAGTCTTTATAGTAACATATGAGTTGGAAAATTTACTTGTATTCGATGGGAACCTCTCTTAAGTGTTGATCTAGGTTATGCTAAGAAAAAGAAAAATGTAAGTACCCATCATATGAGTTGACTAAATGAAGATAAATGGTAAATAATGTACCAAAGAAATTTTTTTTAATGATAATTTTTAGCTTCATTACAAAATAAAATATATGATATTCTTTTTTTATTATTAATCTTATAATGCTATTGTACATTAATCTCTAATTTATCACTATATTTCAAAGATGCAATCTCTAATTTGTCACTAAATTCCAATGAATTAATGGATTCATCAATCATGTTGCCTCAAAATCCCATTAATTTTTGTTTCAATGAATTAATGGATTCATCAATCATGTTGCCTCAAAATCCCATTAATTTTTGTTTTAAATTTTATTTGAAAGAATGTACAATGACTTAACAAAAATTTATAGTTAGCAAAAAAATTGTATTATTTATCCTGTGTTGATCTTTAACATTATGTGGTTGTTTAATAAAGAAAAATAACCAAAAATGATTCATGGTTCACAATGAAAATAAATTGATACCAATCTTATAAATGGAGGTTATTTATAACAATTTATGTGATTTGAAGATTTTATTCAAGATCTTTTATTTTCGTCCTATGAAACTTAAATGTTTATTTTATATAATTATTTGTATGCAAAATAACAATTTATGTGTTTTGAATATTTATATTATTTTCTTCCAATCAAATTTAAATGTTTATTTTATATAATTATTTATAAGTAAAATAATATGATATAGAAGGGTTATAAGACAACTTAGTCCGACCACCTAATAAAGTAAGTTGTCATAAAAATTAAAACTAAATGTTAAGTGATGATACTTTAACTTCTTTGAAGCTGAATTCTCTAAAAACTCCCATCCAAAGATGATCAAAGCTTTGCTGAAATATCTTTAATATTTATCCAAATAATATACCTTTAATATTATATAAATATTTATATAATATTTATAAATATTATAGCATACTTAATATCGGCTTATTAATTTGTTGGTTGACCTAAATAATTTTACATCTACGTTGATCCAAATAATTTTACATCCTCTCTATAGTTTCACATTACACAATGAAATTTTTTATTTTTCTAATAAATTTAAACCTATTTATTTACTATTTTATACATTGAATTTTTTTATTCATATTTTTTTAATAAATTTAAACTTATTTATTATTTTTTTGATAAACTAAAACCTATTTATTTAGCATACTGTTGATTGATTAAATTGGAGTGTTATTGCCCAGAGGGCATGGACATTCTTGGACAGGTTAACTGACACTGACACATTCCTGCAGGTTTTTAGGAAGTGCACTTGGAAGGCTGCATGGAACCATCGTTACTTGCTCCAGAAATGAGCGTGCCACTACCAAGTTCCCTCCTGAACAATGATGTTACCAAGTTCCCTCCTGATCAACTAGTTCGATTTTGCTGTTATGTTTTTTATAAAATCCGGAATTCTAGTTTTTTATCTTTAATGCAAAGATTATTTAGGGTAAAGATTATTTATCGTTTTTGTTGTTCTTTATTTATTTTTCCAGTGTTTCCGTAGTCCTGTAAGTTAAGATACGGGAAATATAAATGTATTCGTTTACATTTTACATTATGCTAAGGATTCATGTAAGGGTAAATTTTTGAGCAAAATTTGTTTTGTTTCTTATCTATTAAGGAATACTTTATTGTTTTCCCTCTTGCTCTTTTGTTTTTCCAGTGTTTGCACCTTCAGGTAAGTTAAGATACAGGCAATAGAAATTTATATCGTTTACATTTTGCATTATGTCAACTATTCCTGTAAAGATTCATTACCTCCATTCAGATGGAGCAATAGTTTCTATGAATTTGATGGCAAATAAAGGATTTTAGTTTTTTTTATAGTGAACTTTCTATTAATTAGTCATTTTTTTCTCCAAGTCTAAAGATTTAACAGCTTGTTCTTAATCTTTTCTGCTAAATATCAAAAGGGGTAAGAACCTCTCCTAAATAATCAATACGTACCGAATTTTTTTAGCTGTCCTGGAATCTCTGATCTGATGTTGGAGAAGGAGCTTGGTGAATACTTCAATAAACTTCCGGACAGTCTTCCCCTGGAGTTCGATGCTACTTCAACCACTTGCACATTAGGTTAGATAAATAATCTGGAGGAGAAAAACTCCTTCCCAAGGCCTTGCACAAGGTGTCCCATGTAGTGATGTATTACAACAGTAGAGCTCAATGCTAGTCTTCAAAAACAACTAAATTTCAGAAAATGATGCATCATGTATCCACAGCAGTAGCTAGACATTCCTTGTTTCAATCCAACTGCGTGTATCATGCCATCTCCATCAAAGAGGTGATGGCCGAAAGAAGGCTCAAACCTCGGATTCACTCCTTTGCGTACATAAACGCCTTCCAGACATTCGTGAATTCGACCCACTACTTGCAATTCGTGCTTTACATGACACTCGCTAACTGGTGTTAAATTTCCTTGGGATCGACTGTCTTGGGAAAAGGATGAGTTTTTCTCTAGAGGCACAATGAAAGTGCTTTCAGTATCATTGAAAACCTTAACTGCTAGCCTTTGAATTGGATTCCAATCTCTCGAAACCTCTAGTTCTTTCCGAGAATTTTTATCGAAGGCTTTGGACATGTTATTTGAGTCATTGGAAAGAAACTGCTGCTGAGGACCACCTAGTTTAATCGTGGACAAGACAGAGGCTCAGAAGATTCCCTGGTCTACTCAATCGTAAAGGGAGACCATTTTTCAGAAAAAGGAGCGCCAAAATCCATGCCTGCCTATGCACACAATTGTGTGAGGTTGAACCCCTATGTCTACCATGAATATTTTACGTGCAACATAACAAGATATTAAGCTTTGGCTTCTCTCTGTCTACAACAGGAGAAGCAGAGAACGACATCTCTTAGCAAGGCTTCATTTCCTACAACAAACTTGTCGACAAAGAACGAAGAGATCAGTTAGCAAGATTTCATTTTTGCATTTCTTACAACAAACTTGTCAGGAGAGCACGAAGAGATCAGTTAACAAGGCTGCATTTATTGCAGCAGACTTTCCAAGAAAGCAGAAAGAGCTGCCGGCTGAAGTGTGTCGAATTGAGCACTGAATATACAGCAATGGCGGTGAACCTATTGAAACTCTCATAGCGATAGCAGTGAACCTATGACAGATTATAAGTGCAAACTTAATGCATGTGGTGTTACCATTGTACCCCCGGCCTCAGGGTAAGACCTCAAAGTTTATGTCCAATAATATGAAAGAAAAAGAAAACACTTTTTATTTATTTTAGTTAGAATAAATTATTTTAGTTAGAATAAAATGGTTATTCATATTTTCCTAAGTTCAAGATTAAATATGCGAAAAAAAATTAAGTCACATATTGAACTATAGCAAGTAAATGAGTGACTCATTTCTATAGTCCATTTTAAGTCATATATTGAACTAATAGCAAGTCAATAAATGATTATTGCTATAGTCCCTAACTTTTATGCAGAGACTAATAATTTTATTGTTATATTTTATATACAAATATTCATAATAGTTGTTATATTTTATACATAGATATTCATAATTTTAATATATAGATATAGTTATTATATAATGTAAATATACTTTTAAAATTAATGAAGTAATCATTATCTATTCAGCTATTTTGTTAGTTATCTATTTTATTTATTTTAGTTATCTATTTGGCTATTTTGTCAGTTATTATTATTTTTATTTATTTTAGTTAGAATAAAATGGTTATTCATATTTTTGTAAGTTCAAGATTAAACATGAGAAAAAAATTTAAATCACATATTATTCAACTAATAGAAAGTAAATGAGTAACTCATTGTTATAGTCAGTTTTAAGTCATACATTGAACTAATAGCAAGTCAATAAGTGACTCATTGCTATAGATACTAGCCTTTATGCAGAGACTAATAATTTTGTTGTTATATTTTATACACAAATATTCATAATAGTTGTTTGTTTTATATAGAGATATTCATAATTTTAACATATAGATATAAATATAGTTATTATATAATGTAAATATACTTTTAAAATTAATGAATTAATCATTATTTATTGGGCTATTTTATTAAATATAGTATTTAAAAATTTTTAGAGGAAAATTGAGTAAATTTATAAAAAAATTATAATTTATAATCGTAAAAAGTAAAAGTAATATTCCTTCTTTTATAGTCATCATAAAAGTCGGTTTTTCTTGAAATAAGAGTATGGTAATGATCTTGATTTTTAGTTGTCTTAAAATTGCTTCAAACTTAAATGAAAGTAAAAAAATACAACTTCTAAATTGAAGGAGAAATTGTGATATTATAGAGAAATTGAGGAAAAGTGGAATGTTATAAAAAAAACCATTAATTCAATAAAATTCAAAAACATTTTTTCATTTGATTAATTTTAAAAATAAAATAAATATAATTAAAGGATTACAAAGTTAAAGTTTAGGTATCAATAATCATCCTGCTATAAAACATTAAATGCTAAATTTTATACAACATTTAATACTATACTACTTAATAAAATGGTTAACACCGACATTTAATACTATAATGCTTAAAAAAATAGTTAAAAACAACATTTAATACTATAGCACTTAGAAAAATGGTTATAAAAATGGTTAAGAGTAGCACTCGCCATAAAGTTCTAAGTTTTATTGATGCTCTAAAAATATAAACACGGACCGTCCAAAAATGTCCAATCCAGCACATGATTTGACACAAACCCCCTTCCCTCCAAAGGGTTGCCTGACCTCCCGGTCTTGGATTGTTTGGATTTCTAATTCGGACCAACTCCTTGGGTTCCTATAGGCACCTGAAAATATTCCACCCACACACACAGGGTTTTCCGCAAGTGGTCACAACTATGACCGTGGGCTTATCCCTTCATGGTTTGGACTTCGAGGATATCCTAAATATTTCTTCACTCCTTCCTGAAGCGCTTAGCTTCAAGGTTCTGAATTCTCGCCAGGTGTCTCCTTGAATTCTTTGGCCCCATAATGGATTCAGACTTCGGAACCTAGCCAACTCTAGACTTTTCACTCACAACCTCCAATCTCCTGACTTTCGAACTCTTAGGTCCCATTGCCACGTACTCTTTTGCAATTAACAGTCTGGATGTAATTGCAACTTCGGACTTTGCGATCTACCTTTGTTAAGTTTTCAAACTTGTTGAAACTATGAAATATCGAAATACTTCTTAGTTCTCCTCCTTGCAACTTCACTAGATCTAATGGTATGGGATCATTCACCTCCCTCTGGGGACCAATATTGCCTACTGGTTTTTATGAGAGGTTCAAGGATTTCTTTCCTTGAAGCCTCTCCGCCGCTATCCCCCCTCAGATTTCCTTCTTTGATTTTCCTTGTTCCTCTGAAAAATTTGTTCGACACTTAGTCAAGTGTTCGATCTGTGCACACCTCGCAACATATTTTTCTTCACACTTCAACTTTTATGGATGACTTCACACTCCTTGCGACTATTCTCCAACCGCTTCTATTCTTTGTGACTGGAATCACGCTATCCCTCTTGAGATTTGAAATCTGAAAACCCTGTCACGCACCCCTTGAGGACATCGTTGCACTCCTTGCACACGTATAAGTTCCACTATCTCTTGTGAGCTTTCGAGTCAAAATAGACTCAATCACGCACTCCTTGTGGACGTTATGCACACCTTGCACTCACTAAATAAAGAGAATCCATTTAAACTTATCTACTCTTCAGAGTGACTCATACATTCAACAAAGCAAATGCAGTCATGGATTCAAGAACAAAAATAACAAAGAACTTAGAAAATAATAAAAACTCTACCATTCATTCAGATAGACACATATCCATACACATTTGGGACAAAGTTCTTATGTCATATTCGGCCAATTAAAACTTACATACATTCATACTCAGATAGACACATATCCATACACATTTGGGACATTGTTCTTATGTTATATTCATCCAATTGAAACTTACATACAATCATACATCATTTCTCTACATCTCTCAGCTCTTAGCTTACTATGGCAATCTACACTCTAACGACAACAACTATCATCTTTCAGCAACTACAACCATCAACCTATCAAAACAATTGACAACAACCCTTAATGGGAAACATTACAAAGATTTATGCACAGAGGTGCTTTTAGAGCATTCCCTCCAACTACTCTACACTATTTTAAATGGAATTAAATACTATCAACTATACAATAAATATTGAGATTGCGCTCCAAATCTGTACTATTATCCGATCCATAAAACAAAATACTCTGTACTGTAATCCGATCCATAAAACAAAATACATTCCCCCACCATCTTCTGTGATTCATAATTCAAAAAAAATTGTCATATATTACATTAATACTTAGGATCTGTACTGTGATCCGATCCATAAAACAAAATATATTCCCCACCATTTTCTGTGATTCATAATTCAAAAGGCTTTGTCATATATTACATTAATACATAGGTAGTTTGAAATTCAAAATATTTCAAAATGTAAGCTAGTGCTCCCAGCTGTGTTCTAAGCTTGTGCTTTGCCTCCTGAATCATGATTCATGATTAAAGAACAGAAAACCACAACTGAAAATAGTATCTTTAGTAAGCGGAGCGGATGTAACACGGTGATAGATAGATATTCAGAATCTGAATCCTAAAATAACCAACAAAACAATAAAGAGTTGTCCAGGTCAGAGATCTGGTCATGGGAAAAATAAAATAAAATTGATATATTAAGAATCTGAAGCCTAAAATAACCAACAAAACACTAAAATATTGGCCATGTCAGAGATCTGGTGATGGCCATAAAAACAAAAAAGTTTATTATTCATTTCGTCAGAGAGTCGGAGCATATACTACTCCACTCATGAAGGAGTCGAGGAAAGTAGCCACTGATCCACGACAAGATATGCTGCGATTGACGGGTGCAACTCTCTCAATACCATAGTTTGAGAGTCCGAAAATGTCTATTTTGGCACAGCTCAGGTCCACGTAAACCTTACACGCCACTTCCTCGCACCGATATCTCCAGCCACCGGAATCGATCTGACTATCGCAGGCACTACAAGCGTATTTTTTCCCCTTTAAATCACCGGTCACAAATTTGAGTTTGGGATTTGCGTGCCCACTGTAGTCGAGTATTTTAGGAAGCGCCATACACAAGGGATGAAGCCTTAACTCATGTCTTAACTGATGCCTTTCAGTTTCGAACACATAACCTTTCACCACATCCCAGCATGCGTTACAGCGATGGCCGAAAAATGTTTTGGGACGAAATTTAAAGCTCACATCGCTGCGAAACGGGTGTTGGTAGGCATCAGGAAGGGTAGCGCAAACCTCATGCAGAGTGAAATTCTTGCAGGATGAGGACAAGGAATCAGAATTAATGTTACACTTGAAACCGATGTTGCTCCGTATTCCTTGCATCCGCTACATGTGTACGCCGGAAGGCCCTCAAACAGCAAGAGCTCATGATCATGTCGGGTAGCGTTAAACAATACCACCCGACCTCCCTCTTCCGTTTCTTCATCATCTCCAGCTGTTGCATTTGGATTCGATTCCGCCATGAAGGACGCACAGACCCAATAAAAGACAGACCTAATTTCTCTCTCACAAAATGAGAAGGCAGATGATATTGGGATCGCTGGCCCAGAAGTAGCCCTGCGTTGTCTTATTTACATTAGTTGGAAGGAATTGTAGATTTGAACATTAGTTGGGAGGAACAGGAGATTTGAACGCTCGTGATACCGCTAATAAACAAAGGTTAAGGAATAACAAAATATACTTAGACTTGGTCGTCTTTTTAAGAGCGTTGAAGCGTCAAAATGATATCCTCGAGATTTAATTTATAATCATATAAAAACTAAACCCTAACCTTCCAAGATATAACAAATAACCATATCAAAACTAAACTTTGCCCTAAACCCTAACCTTCCAAGATTTAACAAATAACCATATCAAAACTAAACTTTTCCCTGCATTGATATATTGCGGTCTTACTTATAAATACTTAAGCTTAATCATTACCTTAATGTTTTTATTTCAACTACTCAGAAAATGAGATTTTGAGAACCATGTTTCACACAAAGTTTAAATGAGATACCCCATGGGATAGCACATACTCTTTAGGTACCGGAGAGTTCAAGTCTTGTGTCTTTGGGTTAGGGTTTGGGTTTAGGATTCAGGTTTATCATCCTTATCATTCACTAAGGTAGAGATGTATTGGTGAGTTTTTCAAGCTTATTTCCTCGTGATTTTTTTTTTAAATGAGATGTTAATGTAAATGAGATGTTAATGTTTTCATGTTATATGTGAATGGTTCAATTTTTCCAGAAAGTTAGTTGATGTCTTATTCTTGTTTTTTTATTTATTTTTATTAGTTTGTTGGTTCAAGCTATAAAGGTAGAGTATGTACATCTTCTTAAACTAGAGTAGTTAAATGGTTGTTAGGAGAAGATCCCTTATCCCACAAACAAATATACACCAATTTAGTATTGACTTCCCAATTTAATATTGACTTCCCTTGTAACCTTAAAAAATTATATTCTATTATATATGAAGGATGATTCAACTTTTTAATAAAACATGTTTTTTTCAAAATTTTAATTAATTAATTAATAAAAATATATTATAAATTTTATTGTTAATTATATTTTTTATTAAATAAATAAATAATTATTATTATTATAAATAAGTGAATATGATTTATTTATTTTTTTAAAAAAAATTGATGATATTAAAATTGTGTAGATTAATTTTTTAATTATTAATAATTAAAAAAATTTAATTAATAAAATAGATAATATGAACTTAATATAAAATTAAATTTTCAAATTTTATATAGACAAAAGGTATTTAATTATTTTTTTTTTCAATTTTCAATTTAATATTTTATAATCTATTTTTTTTAATTCATTAAATTAAATTAAGTTAATAATTAAAAATAAAATGAAAAACTAATACTAAATATTTTACGACACCTTAAATATGTTCGGTCAATATGTTTAGTCTTGTTTTGCATCCTACTATATTATAAGAGATACCGAGATACCATTTTCAAGAAAAATTATTAATAAATATTTTTAATTATGATAAATAATATATATGGTCAATATGTTTAGTCTTGTTTTTTATCCATAAAAAAATATCATTTTCAAGAAAATTTATTAATAAATATTTTTAAATTAAATTAAAGTTTGAAATCATTAAGGATATTTTTTTTTATACCTTAAATATTAAATATGTTTTCTGGTCAATATGTTTATATGTTTAATCTTATATTGGAGTTTTCTTGGAAAAACGTAGTCGTAATTTTTATTTTATTCTCAAGTTATTATGGTAATGCGTTAACAATGAATACAAATATCACATTGAATCTTTTCCTTTGTTTTAGGAATTCTACACATGGATTGGTTCGTCATTGGCCGTGAAACTTGACATACGACCTATTCTCAATTCGACTCGAACGTAATTGAACCTTTAATTTATCACTAATCTTACTATGAAACCATCCCTATGTTGCCCATATTACCCAACAATTTCAGCGAAATTTCAAAAACCTAATTATTCATTGGTTAAACAGTTTATTATATCTTATAAATAAGCTTACCATACAAATTTAAATATCATATCTTATAAATATGCTTACCATAGAAATTTCAAAATCTTTTAATTCAATTTTTTTTTGTAAGGACAAGAGTTGCAAATAGATTTCAACCATTATTGCAATTTTTTGGTTTATCTTTGTATTCAAAATACCAACTCTAAGTTGGAACTGAATTTGTGATTCATTTTAATAATTTAATCGATATTTTTTGGTTTAACTTTGTATTCAAAATACCAAGTCTAAGTTGGCACTGAATTGGTGATTCATTGTCATAATTTAATCGAACATTATATTCAAAGATTTTAATCTATTCAAGGAGGGTTATGCCCATCCTCAAATGATTATAAAGTACATATGTTTATTGTATTTAATAGTGTATAAATAAAATAAGGAGTTGTCTCTTTTTTCTCAACCTCCTTCCATTTACTTTTCTCTACATCATTGAATACACTATTATTATTGATCTTGAAATTATATTATTATTATTGATTTGTTTCATTAGGATGAGGTCTTAAACATCATACAATATGTACCAGAAGAACCATTGCAATTCCTAGTTTAAAAGTACAAAATCTACAAGATTGTTGAGAGACTTGTGGTCATTGAATAATAAGGTTATCACTTTATTGTGTACCCCTTATCTAAACCTTACAAGTGACCAAATATGTGTCCTACCATCATGACAACATGAAACCTCCAAGTAAAGTGTGACTAGCTTTTCAACCCAGGTCATGAAAAAGGAGTGCTATTAGGTGGAAATTGGAATCTTTTTCCTCCTATTGGTATGTTGTACACTTCTATACAACCACATTATACATATGTGGATTTATTGGAAAGCATGTTCTCTATTCCTACACATATTATAATTAATGCATCAAATAATTGATAATCAAAATCAAAACATAACACTAATGATATAACGCTCTAGAATACCTTTAATCAACCCAGACTCTAGCATAACATTGACTCAATCTCACGTCAATATATACATCTAGTTTCTTGTCACATTACAAAAACCGTCTGCAACATCTGCAAATAAATGTGTCTGACATTTTCATTTTAATGTGTCATAATCATAAGAGTTGACAACATTAGCTACATCGTATCAGTGCACATATAATTTATCCATATCATCATATAAACATTTAAATGATCCATCATCAAAGTACAAGTTAATAAAATAGGTCATCTAGATAAACAAATTCCCCTAGATAATTGAACATAATGATGTGTTGATTAGGGTTATGGTAATCTCTAATTCCCATAAATATGACATACTTAGTAAAACTTCGAGCTTAAAAGGATATGAAATATTTATAAATGAATACCTCTTTCTAGAAGATTGATATATATTAAGGAAGGATGTTCAAAAGGTAAAGGAATCCAGAAAGAAAGGAAAACAGACAATAATTAGGAACCGAAAAGATATTATTAGGGACATAGACCAAAAGGATAACAATAAATATAAACTTGACACACTTTGAATCCTTTCTTAGAACTATGAGGGCTTTCCCTGGAACAAAGGGCCTATGTTAAGTTGGATCCCAAGTGAAATTCATATTAAATTTTTTGTAGAAACTTGGGATCATGAGGAATCTAAGGTCCCTAACATATATGGATTTATATTGTGGTTAGTATCGAACAACAAATCCTCTCATAGAGGGGTTGGAGGTATATCTTGTTAAACAAGAACATATATTTCTCTTGACATTTGTCTTCATAGAAAGAAACTCTCTTAGTTATTTCATTTGGATGGAGATTTTAGATATCAATGCTAAGAATATGTATATAGCAATTTCTTATTTTTCTCCTAGTAATTCTACCTTTTATACAAAAAAAAATCTAGATAAAAATTGTCCCTATAAAATCTTAGAACGAGATATTTACATGCTGCTAAATGAAGGTAGTATCCTCATGCTAGGTGACTTTAATGCTAGAAGTGAAACTAATAAATATATTATCTTAAGAAATGATTCCAACCCTAATCTTTTATGGCTAGACGGGGATCTTTTTTTAGATAATACATACAAGAGAAATTTAGAAGACTTGATCGAGAATTTATATGGAACTAAGCTAATCAAGATTTGTAGTTTTCAATATATAATCATTTGCAATGGTCGAATGAAGTGGCTGAAATATAACCAGATGACTTGTATCCTTGGGATGGGTAGTAGTATTGTGGATTATATCATATTAAATATGCATATTTCCAATCAAATAGTAAATTTTGACCTTTTAAACAACCATGAGACTAAATCATATCATAGACCTTTTATGCTAACTCTAAACTTTATCGTGCACAAAACTCATTGAATATAACTATGGTAACCAAAGGAATTTTCTTTTTGAAAAAAATAAAGGTGATCTCTTATTAAAGGAATTAAACACCAAATTAAATCTTCTATCATATAAAATCAATATTAAAGACAACTATCACAATTTTACAACAACCCTCTCTCCCTCCATAAATTGTTTATCTATCGAAGTCTTGTGTATAAAGAATAATAGAATTGCCAACCCTTGGGAGGATAATCAACGTAAACTTTATATAAAAGCAATTAGGGATGCCTCTAATGAGTCCTTGAAATATGATAATATTAATAGATACAAAACCCTAATTAAAAGGAGAAAAATGAACTACATAAATAGAAAGCAAGAGAATCTTTTGCACCTTTCTAAGACAAATTAAAAAAAATAAATGGAGGAAAATTATGACTCATAAAACTAAAGAAAATGCTCTGATTTCCCTGATACACTAAAATTACTACCTTAAAAATCTCTATGAATCTAGTAATGTGACAAAATTCCAAAAGTTTATATAGAAGACGTTGTTTTTTCTATAGAAGACATAAATTTTTGGGTTAAGAGACATGCAAATGGGAAATCTAAGGACACAGAGAGATACCAAGATGAAACATTAAGAAATGGAAAGCTTGTTTTGATCCCTCACGTACACAAACTCTTTAATTTAGCAGTCAAAGAGGGCTTCCCTAAATCTTCGACTTAAATACTCACCGTACCTATTTTTAAAAGTGGGGATAAAAGAAATCCCTCTAATTATAGGACCATTATGATTAGCCCCATTTTTGTCAATCTATATTGAAGTGTTTTGGAAAAGAAGATAATCATCTTGCTAGAAAGTCACAGAAAAAGAGCTAAAGGTCAAGTTGGTTTTACGAGTTATCACTCAAATGCGTATCACCTTATTATGCTTAGGATAATTACAGAGGAGTGTCACAACATTAAAACCAATCTCCTTTTTTTTTACATTGACTTTAGGAAATCTATTGACAATGTGCCTAGGACCAACTTGTTGAATAGGTTACGAGATACAAAAGTTCCCTCTAGGATGAGAGCTATTGTAGTAATATTTTATGAGAACATTATTGTCAAGTTTAAGATCCCTAAGGGTTGGTCAAAAGAAATTAATTGCAACATAGGATTCAAGCAAGGTTGTCCCCTATCACCTGCACTTTTTGGTGTTTACATTAAAAAGTTAGAGGAATGTTTGGAAGCCGCAGGTTGTGTTGGGCCAACTCTTGTGACTATATTCATCTTCCTTCTTCTCTATGCTAATGATATTGTTCTTATGGAAACTAATTCCTATGACCTTGATATGGAACTTAGATTCCTGAAAGACTTATGTTAGAATATAATGGATGTGATTGTTTTAACATTGACAATATCACTATTTTCACCCAACCATAGGATGAATCCACCCTCCGAGCACCTTAACCTTGATAGAGAATCACTCTGGAAGAAAACCCTAGGCTAGATAGCCAAACAAACAATAGCACACCTTTCCCAAGAATAGAGCATCAAAAAACAGCTGATCAATAATCCAAACCCTAACCAAGAGATAGTCCAAGCCAAAGCGTAATCTGCTAGTTGCAGCAGTTGCAATGACAACTCTCCTCCAAACTTGCGCACAAACTGGGCAACTGCAGTGCTTATAAGTTTTTCTCTACAATTCTGAGAATGCCTGCCAGAATGAAGAGAGGCCTCCTGTATTTATACTAACTATGGCTAACTGCCTGGGCCGACTTCTCATTCTGGGTATCTACCTGTTCAGTATATATTATTTCTTCTGGTCAACTTCTTCTCCTAAAGGCTAATAACCTAATACAAATTGTCCTCTTGAGATGACATGTCTTCTAGCGTTATTAGCCAACTCATTAGGGCTTCTTCTTGCTTCCCGAAATATTTTATTCTCATCAGGTTTATATGTGGAGATAAATACCTCTTGCAACTACCATAATATCAACACTCCCTCCTAACTAGGGAGGTATTACAGGTAATGGTATGGACTCTTGAGCACAAACATACCATTCACCTGGTAGCATCAACATAGTTTTATAGACTATCTCATGATCGTATCATGAGCACCATCATCTCTATCAATGTCATCAACTACATCATCTCTCAAAACCATACTCCATCTGAGTAATCAAACATGATGTTGGATATGTCGCTTACTCCATAGAGTGACACAAGAACCATTCTTCTAATCTGGACATATGTCCTAGAAGAATAAATGTCCTAGACCATTTTCTATCTAGGAAATCTCTGTCCATTATCCATCTAGTTGATAATCATTTTCAACACTATTGATAGTCTTCAAGGCAATCAAAACAATATCATTCAATAGAACACAACTGTGTCTATCCATAGTAGTATACAACTACAATCCAGTGGTACACTACCACACCAAGTAGCACACAGGTACTTTATCAGTGGCATATAGTCACAAATACTGGAACCCATCCACAACAGTAGTATACATCTATTGTTTTAGAGACATACAATTTTCATAACAATCATCTAATATCAACCTGCACAGAAACAATGTTATGATATAAACTGAATCATCTGGGCCATTATTCCACTCACGTCTATGATATCTTGGAAGAGCATCTTCCCTCAGAAGGTAAAACATCAATGATGAGCTATATGGACTATTCTTCTCAAGCAAGGAAGAATAATTTTCTTGATTTCTGAGCCTGGAGCATTCCCCACCTTGGGCCATTCCTCCAACACTAGACAAAGTGTAACCTGGAGAGAATGAGTCTGCCCTAAGGAATATCTGTCCCTGATTGTTGAACCTGGACCATTCCCCACCCTGGGACATTCCTCTGGAACTAAACAAAGTGAAACCTGGAGAGAATGAATCCACCCTAAGGAATGACTATCCGGACCATTTCCTAAGGAAATGATTGTCTTGCACCAACCTCCAAAACTTACCATTCCCCATGTAACCATAATGGGAAATTGTTGTCCAGCGAGACGGGCCAGTATTCTTAAGTAAGCCTCAAGAAGATAGACTTCTTTAGACCATTCCCCATGTTAACCAGAATGGGAAATCTTTGTCTATAGTAAATCAACAATCCATCGAACCATTTTCATTATGAAAATGAATGTTCGATCTGGACCATTTTTCGAACTAGAAAATGCATATTTGTAATAAACATCAATTTTTTCATTAAAAAAAAAATCTTCTAAGAGAATTATGCTCTAAGTCTGTATGGTATACTTATAATAAGGGGATTAATCCTTAATATTTAAAATCGTAATACCCTGTGTATTCAATTTATTTTTCCTAACATCATAGATCCATAGAATAGTGTTTACTCTTTAATACTCATTTAAGTTATACTCATCTTCGTAAGTGGTTAAATGTTAAAACTTTGTAGTAATGCAAAAAGTGTACTTGGGAATAGTACTTAGGTTTCCAAGCTCTTATTAATCATCCACTCTCATACACACACACAAGCCTAAACTTCAAGACCCCGAGAACTTTAGAGACACAAGGAAGGTGGTCGAAATATTTTCTTTAACGTTAGATTTATTGGTTTTTTATTTTGATAAAGATGACCATAGACTTATGGGCTTCCTTGGGAATTATTTTGTAGACTAAAGTTGTAACCCAATAATCTACTTAGTTGGAAGTGAATCCCTAAGGTGGAAAATGATTAACCCTTCCAGGATTAAATAACTGCAACCATCGACGCTAACTGAACTAATAGTAAAAGGGTTTTGAGGAGATCCTTACTTGTCCTCTTAATTTATTAAATGTGACTAGATGTATTGACAGTCAAATTTAATTTTCTGTCCATCCATTAATGGAGGTGGAGGGGAAACGAGAGTCACCCTGTACCCTCCTCCAACCCGAATACTCCACTTCACTGCTGTCACATGGTGCATTTCCTCGTCATACCCACCACATTCAATATGTGTCGTCTCATGTTTTAGGGTAGCAACCATGATTCATTTTCATCTTTGTGCCAATCTACTCTAAGTTGAATACTGCGTTTTCCTCTGTTCTTGACTTTACTATGCATGGGCATGGTGTCTTAGAGCATCTCCCACATTTCTCCTGTTTGCTATGTATCCATCCTAAAATAATAATTTTACTGTAGCTTTCATCCTTTTTCGGCTTACTATTCTGGTATTATCTTGTTTATTTCCCATAGGCCCTTCTTTCCCTCCTCCTGTAATCATCGTTCTTTTATTATTGTTCCCGGTTATGCTTCGTCGAAAAAGAAAATTGTATCTTTAAATGGGTTAGGGTCTTATACAAGCCTATATGCTAAGCCTATTTATTTTTTATACTGGAACCTCTCTGGCAAGTTGTTTCTATCCAGGTTGTGAAAAGAAACGGGGGTCCATCCCAAATACTCTTCGATAACTCGTAAGACTGTGATTTTTCCTTATTTGAAAGTCTCCCAGAAATAATAGTAGTTAGTGAAACCCTTAAGCAAGGATTATACTCTTACTGAAGTTAAATATGTTCGGTTAAGTTCTGTGTGCCCCCCTTTGCTCTTTCTGAGCGTCTTACCAAGCATGCACGTTTGGGGTTTTGGCATCGTGTCAACCCTGCATTTCCTTAAAACTTATTTGCAGAGTGTTAGATATATCATTGGTTCTGTTCTATTGTTATCTTTATATTTCTGTAAGATGGTTCTTGAGTTTATTCTTTTATTTAGTTTGGTCATGTTCTAGGATTCATGTATTGGTTCTTGGTTATGTTCTTGTTTTGGTTATTCATTGGTTCTTAACGCTAGTGATGGGCCCCTTTGGTTTTGTGATGGTACCCGTCAGGAAGTCTAGGACTCCTCTTCCCCTTCCAGGTCTTGAGAAATACACGGCTCCAGGCGATGGAGAAGGATAATCATATCCCTCTACTTAAGTTAAGTATTACTTTGGAAATCTCTTTCCTAATATTGCTCGTTTCCTTTTATTCTATTTTATTTGTATTTACGTTCAACAAAACTTTAAGGGTTTTTCTCACAACTTTGTGCAAGGGTTTTGACCACGAGAGGACACACGCTCGGATATTTCACCCCCCTTAATAGGTACTCAGGTTCCATTTTTCCCCTACCAAGAAGGCCTAGACAGCTAATGGTAGAAGAATTCAATTAAGAAACCATTTATGTAATTGGTTTGTTGTGTGTTAACTTTTAACTTTGTTACTCCTTCTCACAGTCAAGTTCCGAGAGTCAAATTTAAATTTGTATAATTACCCAAGGATTAAATTGATTTATTACTATGACTTGTATTAAGTATTATTCGAAGGAAAAATATGACTAATTTCTTTCCTATATTGGGACTGTGTTCTCGACATTTCTGAAATGAAATGAATTGTGAATGGTATTTTATTTCCATCTCTTCTAGCTTTACTTCAATTCATTTTTGGCATCGTAGATCCTTGGCATACCTATAAGCATGTTAGTAAATAAAAACACTTGTGTTTTCTCTTGTAATGTTTATCCTGGATCTGTAATAGTTTAGACCTATCTTTGTGTTCAATCCGAGTGTACTACAATTTCTGGAACTAAGTACCTAGTTTTCCAAACATATGAATGTCTTAGTTAATCATTTTCTTGTCAATCCAATGCAGTCGAAATCTTAATCCTTTATAACGACCAATATCGTTACGACAACTATTCTAGTGCAGAAATTCCCCCTTTTTTTTTTTTTTTTTTT
>ML780291.1:901677-921259 GCA_009831015.1 Picea engelmannii | reverse complement strand
AAGGTAGTAACACATCATGTCATATAATTTAACGCATCATAATGAATGGAAACAATTTTATCATCATAAAAATCCAGATCACTTGCAAGCAAGTGTCCTCAAAGAATAAGTTTTGTAAGTGTGTGTCAGAGCGGGATGTTACATCCTTGGGTATTCAGAAGAATCTGGGATCTATCAGTGTAACGTGAAGGATGTCTTTGTGTTTTGATTCTAGCATAATCCTTTACAATTGTATGTTACTAATTCTATGTCATCTGTTATAACGATTATTGAATGAAAATTTACATATACATATTCATAAATGAAGTCATAAGTTTGTTTTATACTTTGTAAGCCCCTTATTAAATTAATAAGGCCTTTAAATCTATACAGTTAAAAAGGATATAATACTTATAAAATTCTTTCTAGTTTTCTAAAAATGTTTACACAGGTTTGAAAATCCACTACAGAAATGAACCCTTAAAGTTGTCTGGTTCATGATGATCTTATGACAGGTAGAAGATTTTCGAGGACTTGATGTTTTGAAATTTTCATGATGAATTTAATGCTTTGAGTAGAATAGATCTATCCTAGGCACGACTAAAACACAGTAGTTTTGTAATATAGTTCAGTGTCCAGATTCAATTCTATTACTACTATAGACAATATGTGTTGTTTATAACCCATACACTTGTATGTGGAACCTGTGATGACAATGGGTCACAAATATAGTAGTAATATAAGTATATCCCTTAATAGAATAGATGATTATCCAATATATGACATACGGAAACCATATAGATACAATCATTCCTACAACAGATAATAAAATGTAATCATATATATATATATATATATAAGTTGATATGTAACATATATACAAACTTGCTCAACTCCAAATATTTATGGATAGATCTTCCTAATATTTCGGTTACAGAAATGAATGTACTCCTGTAGATAGATCTGTTCTTTCAAGTTCATGTGTACATAGGTAATTCTGCCTAGAAATTTAACTTTTGACTGTAACTTCATACAAAAGAACATATATCATCCATGGAAATTATTTCAGCTTAACACCAACAGATGCATAATATCAAATACCCAAAATCATTCAAGCAAAAAAGGAGGAATTAACATATCTGAACCAATTTGTGAAACGACAAAGGGAACAATCATGTTCCTCCCAACCATAGAATAGGAAGCCAAAATCACTTGCCCGATTCACCCCCTAGACTGACCATGAATCCATGAGAGAGAACTAGGAACTCCTCCTCAACAATGTCCTTCAATTCTAGTAGATTTGTCTTGCCTCACACTCACTCAGTAGTGTTCATAATAGCAAGTAAAAATCAATAGTCTCCTTCCCAACATACTTGGCAGTGTCTTGCTTCCTCACATATGTTATTTATCAACTTGCCTAGGTCTTTTTCCCTCCCTTGGGATTTTTCACAACTTTCTAAATCCCTGATTTTCAGGGGTTGCCAATCGCCAAATCACTGATTTTCCACTTGTAACAATCAGCCTAGAGGTAGCTCCAACATGTTCCCCACTCATGGAGTCATGATCAGTTAAATTTAGCATGGTTGTTCCATTTGTCCTCCTGAAATCAATATAAAATATTTTTTTTTCATACAAGTGTCATAGTCAAATAGTTAGTTGGGTCAAATCAGGTATCTTCCCAACAGTCATAATAATTAATTACAATTATGAAATTTGAAATTTGGAATTTCCATAAATGGAAAAAAAATCCAAATTCAAATCTACTAAAAACAGAATAAATTTTGCAACAAATTTAAATTTCAAAAATATTTTATTTTTGGGGATGTCACACTGTCCATCAGAAGTATCAAACCACTTTCTGAACTGGAAATGAACTGCTCATCCTGGACCATTTTTCGAACTGAAAAGTGATTTTCCATCAATCAATAACACATCAGTGCCCACGCCCAACCTGTCATCTCTTCCTTTTTAAATAAGGAAGTCATTTCCACGAGCTCCATCTTGAGTATGAAAACTCTTTCATATTGAACAGAAGCTTTACCAAAATATATACTTATCTGCTCATATGTGGAGATATGTATTGGGGAACCAATTTCTCCTTTCTGGACTTCATCACAGATAATGTAATGCTTGATTTCAAATGTACTTCGGTCTGGAACACTGGTTTTCTTTGAGGCTTCATGTAGTTCTGATCAATAAGGTATATCATTGTTGGATTCCTCTTGTTTCTTTCTAGTTCACAACATCGTGGCAAGGGTCAAATTGGAACATATCCATGTGACACTTCTTCTGTCATCATGAGATATTTGTCATGGATTGGCAATCCATCATCCTCATCTTCTGAGTAATCATTCTGATACAATATCTTTTTTATAGAAAATATTCACAATGCTTCTATCCTGCATTGGAGGTTCTCCACCAAGTTATCTTCTTCCATATGCATACAAGGGTCTCTTTCTGATGTGCCTTAAAGTCTTGAGGTTTCTCTTCATACACTCTTTGTTCAATTTCTCTGGAGAACAGTCTTTGCATTCATATGATGTAGAACTCCAACCCATGGATATTGTGGATGATATAATGACTTATGTAGAGGTATGTATGGTTTACTGGAATAAGTAATCATCATACTCTTATCCCTCCATCTGGGAGAACCTCTAGTTTTGGATCTCAGAATTCTTACATTCATAAGTCTTTTCATACATTGTTCTTCATCATGACTTTCGGTTCCTCTACTTGATTTCTTTTAGTGATTTCATATTAGGCTAGTAATCTTGTGATTCTTGATACAATGACTAGTTGTTCTGGCTTCTCTTTCTTTACTGGAATCTTCATGTTCTTCCTCATGTTTTTATCTAGCTCTTGGGTCCATGGAGTTTCTTATGATTCCATGCCCTAAATATTCCACTTCCTCCTTTCATCATAGGATCATGAATTTGAATGCACAACCGGGGATAATTTAAGGATTCTCTTCAAAGAAGACTTTTCTGAGGTCGAACTGAACACATACTTCCTTTCATGGATGCTACCACGGATATATACTTCATCATCTTCAATGGATCATAGGATTATCTCCCTCCTAATCCTTGCTTCATGCAAGAGTGCATGTTTTTATTTTGGAAGTATATAATCAGATCCCTCCATCTAACATAATCCACGCTTTCGTCTGCATCCTTATTCCCTTCTGCAGGGTGTCATAAGTCTTTCACCAGTTTCTTCTTGATTGCTGACTTCTTTCTGTCTTTACTTCTTCTAGGGTTCTTTCTGGTTTCGACTTATCTTGCATCTTGTCTTCTAGTCATAGTGATAGCATTCCTTATCTTCTTATTCTTCCATAACTATAGTTTCTCTTTGAACATATCATCTTCTAAGAAATAGATATGCAAGATATGTATTGAAAACATGGTATGTAAGAACTATGACGCATATTGTTACCTTGTCTTAGAAGAAGAAGTTTGTTTTTTCCTGCTCGGATTTCTTTGAGGGTTCCCTTTCTTTGGCTACTGATGCGTCGTGTGTTTCCTTCCTTCTCTTTAACTTGGGACAATGATTCTTGTACTCACCATAATTTTGACAATTGAAGCATTGTAGCCTTGACATATCTTTTTCTTGATTTATTTTTTTCCTGGAGCCAAACTTCCTTTTGTTCCTTAAATTCTTGAACCTTGTTGTGAAGGATTGATCATCATACTTCCTTTGGGGTTTCTCTTTTTCATTGATCCTTGATTCTTCTTGAGCACAACAAGTACAAAGTTCTTCAAAGGTGGGATACTCCTTCCTTGTGTTCATGCTTGCAGCAAATGCATCCCACGTCTTGGGAAGACCATTGAGTACTATGTTTACCAATTCCTTATCTGAAGTGATCTCTTCAATATATTGTAGTTGATATCTTAACTAAGAGATTCTCACAAAGTATGATGTTATGATGTCATCATCATTCATCTTCATGTCACAGAGCTCATTCTTCAGAATCATTACTTGTCCAATGTTTATGACTGAGAAGAGGTTTGTTAGGGCATCATACATCTTCTTTGATGAGTCAAGATGGGAGATGTAGGGTATCAAGTGGTATTTTATAGAGTCCACTATGATACTCATGGCATTAATGTCATCGTCTTTAAACCTCTCCATAACTGCAACATTCTGCGGTTCCTTCTCTTTTCCTTCTTCAAACTCTGGTTCCACGATCTTTCCTTTCACGATATCTAGCACTTTATTCTTGGAAAGGATGAGGTCAATTCTTATCTTCCACACTATGAAGTTAGAATCTCCATCTAACTTGTTTTCTGACTTCATAGAGCAATTCATGGCTGCTTTGACTTGGTAAACCCTAGATTTGACCAAAAACTCAAACTTGACATCTTGGCTTCCTAGTAGTACTAGGAGATGTGTTGGGCTAGGGACCACTGGTATATATGGAAATTAGGTCAATCCATTCACTTAAGGTTCATCAATGAGAGGATTAGGGTTTCTGCAACTACACTTGCTAGTAACACTAGTTGTAGTGCTTTAGTGATTGCTCCTACTAGAAACCCGAGTGACAATTTTTCAATGAGCTTAGTATCCTTATGGATATGATTCCCTCGAGGGGTGAGACTAAATTAAGGAGGTGTGGGACTAATGCAGACCCCCTATCCCTCTTAAGGGTTGCACGACCTTCTGGTCAGGATCTTGTTATTTTGGAGCTGAAATGGCTCTTCTGGTTCCAAAATGGAACCCTTTGAATGAACACATAGGTCCCCCACAAATGCTCAGTTGGATTTTCCAAGAACCAAGTGCGAGCTCCCACAGCACACGACCAAGATTCATGACCTTGCACTAAGCCAAAAAGGGTGCTTATCATGGACCAGGACTTCACAAGTCAAGCGTCCCGTCCCTTTTTCCTTCGAATCCCTGGTTGTCGAAATGCCGAAATACCGTGGATCGGGACTTCACAAGTCAAGCATCCTGTACCTTTCTGCTTTGAATCCCTGATTGTCGAAATGTCGAAATATCGTGGATCGGGACTTCACAAGTGAAGCGTCCCATCCCTTTGTCCATCGAATCCCCAGTTGTTGAAATGTTGAAATATCATGGACCAGGACTTCACAAGTCAAGCATCTCGTCCCTTTATACTTCGAATCCCCGGTTGCCGAAATGCCAAAATGTCCCAACACCTATTCTTTTGGGTTTTTGCCTTTCACAAAATCTAGGTACAAGGGATATATCTGCTCCTTGGAATCCCTGGTTTCCTAAATGTCAAAATGTCTTGGCGTTCGATCAATGGCTCACAATAATCCCTGGGATCTACGGTCCACATCCAACCTTGCTATTTCGCTATTTCATGATTCAGGGTTTTGGTAGACAAGGACCTGATCATAACCCTGCTCCTTGGAATCCTCGGTTGTCAAAATGATAAAATGTCCTTCCAAATTGGGATACCCGAAATCGTGATGTGGATAAATGGTCCAGATCTGCCTGTGATCAACGGTTAAGGTCGAATTGTGATTTCATGATTTCGTGATTTAGGGTTTTGGGAGACAAGGACCTCTGTCCTTCCAACTTGCGATACCTGAAATCATGAAATGGACCAATGGTCCAGATCTATCTGATATCGATGGTTATTATTCCTCCTAAGATTTGGATGTTAAGAATCCCTCACCGCTAATATCCTCGCAGGTCCACCTTATCCAACGACTTGTAGGGTTCCGACGTTTCTCCTCGAGGACTCTCCACCGTCCATTCAGATCTTCGAGATCTCCCGTCCAAGATCTACGAAGCGTTAAATCCTGCACTCCTACATCAAATTGGATGGTACGTGGGATTTTCCACCGTGATCCAATGCTCGATGGCGTTCTTCCTCCTCAGCTTTTACTCGCTTCAGACTTAGAAGATTTTCTAAGTCTCGGAAGACTCGGTCTTTGCTTCTTCTAGGGAATGAGTTCTTGGATCTTGATAACACTCCCCAAAGTGTTGTTCCTCCTGAGCTTTGTCTAGTTCATACTTCGATTTCCCATGCACTCCTTGCATCTGAAGGATTTTGATAACTCAGATCCATAGTATTTCTCATAGAGAAATTCCTCTTGATTTCCTTACGTTCCTCTCTGGCTCGATGCACACCTTGTAGAGCTTCCAATGAAGAGAAACAATTGAAACTGGAAAAACTCATAGTTCCATCCACTTGTTCATGAAAACATAAATGACAGGAAAATGCATACAGTCCACACACCATACATTTGGATCAATTTTCCTTATATTATATTCACAAGTGCCCAATGGCTACATAATACATTCAAAATTACAATAACTCAAACAACTGAGATCTCTTGCTAACTCGCAGTTCTCTCTTACAACTAATTTCTCTATGTATTGCAGCTCTCAAAAACTGAACGTACAAACTTCTACATAACTCAAAAATATTTCTAGGGTTTCCCCTAGCTACTTTCCTACTCTAAAATTCATCCTACACTATCTTAGCTCAGTCGTATTCCAGAGTCGTAATGGAAACTCCTGCTCTGTTTACAATTTCAAAACTTGCCTCAAAGGGAAAAATTTGGCACTAGTTCAAGTGTTCCTCCAAAGGTAAATTCTAGCACTGAGTGAAGGAGGATTTCGAAATCGGTTTTAACTTCCCACGTTGAAGTTCTGGAAGAACTCACACGTGTTGAGTGGTCCCGCCTCTGTGCGAGTGTCGACGATGCTCTTGCATCATACTCCCCTTGACAAAAATTCATGGACTCCTATCCATGAGCTCCTCTATTGACTTTCCCTACTTCTGGATAGCATCTTTGTTTTCCCAACTGGCATATTCTATTAGGAATCCCTTCCATTTGACCAGATACTCAAAATAAGTCTTCCTCCTGGTCTTCTTCCCAATCCTCTAATCCAAAATCTTCTCCAACTATAGCTTCTCTACCACAGGCATTTGCTTCTCCCACTGAATCTTTCCTTGATCTTCTGATCCTTCTATGTCATATTTCTTATAAGGATACAGGTCTGAGACATTGAATATGGGTGAAATTCCCACACCATCTGGAAGCTCGATCTCATAGGCCTTTGTAGCAAACTTCCTCAATATCTTACAGGGTCCTATCTTCTTCATCTTCAATTTGTTATATGTTCCCCTAGAAAATATTTCCTTCCTAAGATGTGATAAAACCTTATCTCCCACTTCAAATTGAATTTCTCTGTGATGTTGATCAACTATGTTCTTGTATTTCTGGTTAGAACTCTATAATTATTCTTTGATCTGATTATGGAGTTTCTGCATTTCAGTAGCAAAATCCTCTGTTCCAACACTTCTGATCTCTCCCTGTTCCAAGTCCCTTAACTCAGACACTCCCCTGGGTTGCATTCCATAGAGTATTTGGAATGGTCTCCTTCCAGTGCTTCTGTTTGGTGAGTCATTGTATGCAAATTATGCTTGTTGAAGAATATGATCCCACTGGTTATGGTGTTCAGTAAGTTTCCCAAACTTCTATTTACCACCTCAGTCTGCCCATCTGTCTAAGGGTGATAATTTGAGTTGAAGGAAAAGTGTGTCCCCATCTTCTTCCACAACGTCCTCCAAAAGTGACCAACAAATTTTGTGTCTCTATCTAAGACAATGCTCCTGGGTAGACCATGAAGTCTCACAACTTCTCTGAAAAACATATTTGCAACATGTGTTGCATCACTGGTCTTTTGGCATGGGATGAAATGTGCCATATTTAAAAATCTATACACCACCACAAATATGGAGTCGAATCCCCTTTGTGTTCTTGGCAATCCCAACATGAAATCCATGCTTATTGAATCCCAAGGCCTCTCTGATATTGACAATGGTTGATACAATCTAGTGTTCTGTCTTTTCCCCTTTGCATGTTGGCAGATCCTACATTTGTTCACAAACTTTATCACCTATGTTCTCATACCTGGCCAATAGTATGAACTACTCAACTGTGCAAACATTTTATCATGGCCAAAATGTCTAGCCAATCCTCCACTATGCTTCTCCTTTAGAAGATTGTCCCTCATTGAGCATCTTGGTATGCACAATTGATTTCCTCTAAACAACAATCCTTCCTGAACCATATACTTTGTACACTGACTTCTATCTCTCAGTACAGGGCTTGTACATGCTTCATAGGGCTCCTTGAAATCTTTATTATCACAATACATATCCTTAAGGTGTTCAAACCCGAAGGTCTCCACCTGGAATTCTTGCAGAATTAAACATCTCATGCTTAACGCATCAACAACTTTGTTAGCACTCCCAACAATATGTTTGACGACAAAAGTAAATTTTTTCATAAATTCAACCCATTTTTCATGCCTCTGATTTAGTTTTTCTTTTCGTCTTATGAATTGTAAATCTTGGTTATCGATGTACAAGACAAACTCTTGCGGGACAAGATAATGCCTCCATTTCTTCAATGCTTGAATTATGGAATAGAAATCCTTGTCATATGTGGAGTATTTCCTCTTGTTCTCATTCAACTTCTCACTAAAATAGGCAACAGGTCTGTTATCTTGACTCAAAATTGCTCCTATTGTAACTCCACTTGCATCACATCTTACCTGAAATGTCTTCCCAAAATTCGGCAAGATCAGAATTGGTCATTTTGTTATCTTATCCTTCAGTATATTGAAGCTCCTTTCAGCCTCCTCTATCCATTTAAAAGACTTGTGCCTCTTCTTCACTGTATCCATCATTGGTGCACAAATTCCACTGAAGTCTCTAATGAACTTTCTATAGAAACTTGCTAAACCATTAAAGCTCCTTACTTCGAACATGTTCCTTGGTGACGACCATTCCTTGATTGCTTTCACATTTTTTGGATCCATCTTCAATTCATTAAAAGATATCACAAAACCCAAGTAAATGATCTATGTCTTCATAAAAGAGGACTTCTTCAGATTGATCAACATCTTCTCTTGTTGTAGCCTCCTCATTACTAGTGTTAGGTGCCTCAAATGATCCTCTTTAGTCTTGCTAAAAATCAATATATCGTCCAGATATACAACCGCAAACTTACCAATGAAATCTTTTATAATTTCGTTCATCAGCCTCTTAAAAGTGCTCAAGTCATTCATTAAGACAAATGGCATAACCAACCACTCATACAGACCTTCATTCATCTTAAAGTTTTTTTTCCATCCATCACCTTCTCTCATCCTAATCTGGTGATATCCACTTTTTAGATCTATCTTAGAAAAGAAATTTTCTCCACTTAAGCAATCCATTAAGTCATCCATTCTCAGTAAAGGAAATATGTACCTAATGGTGATCTTCTTGATGGCTCTTGAGTCTGTGCACATTCTCCTTCCTCCATATTTCTTTGGGCTTAACATAGTTGGTACTGCGCATGGGCTCAAACTTTCTCTGACTAAACCCTTATCCAACAACTCTTGGACTTGGTTCCTCACCTCCTCATTCTATCGAGGTGTTAATATTTACATTGCTTTGTTTGGAAGGCTTTCTCTTGGTATCAATTTGATATGATGACTGATACTCCTGATGGGAGGCAATGAGTTTGGAAGCTCATCCACCACTATATCAACAAAATTATCCAGCAGCTCTTGAACCTCTTCAGGTAAATCATCCATTGATGTACTTGTAAGGATGAATTTGGGCTTCCTCACCATAGCGAACTGCATCTCCTATTCTTCCTTGACTTATTTCAGGAGTTCCTTCCCACTCATGAGAAGTATGCTTGTGTTGGCTTCCTCTTTCACTCTCTTCTCCTACATTAGCAGCAACATATGTGTCCTACCATTCTTCTCCAATGTATATGTGTTCTTCCTTCCATTGTGAATGAAATTTCTGTCAAACTTCCATGGTATTCCAAACAAAATGTGGCATACATCCATGGGAGTTACATCACATGGGATTTCATCTTTATATCCTCCTATTTTAATTTCAACCAGGGATTGTTTAGTGATCATTACCTGGTGTCCTTTTTCCAGCCATAAGACTTTGTATGTCCTTGGATATGAAATTGTCTTCAGCTCCAATTTCTCCACCATCTCTGTGGATACTAGGTTGTCAGTACTCCCACTGTCAATGATCACCTTGCATAATTTATCCTTAGTCTTGCAAGCTGTCCTCAAGAGATTGTTTCTCTGCACTGGATTTTCAATTTCTGCCTCTGGTTTTAAGAGAACTTTTCTCAACATCAGGGATGCTCCATCCTCTTCTCCTTTTTCTTTAACATCTCTTTGCCATGATTCTGAAATGTGAGATTCTCCTCCTTCCTTCTTCTTCTTGGGACATTCCCAAGACATGTGCCCTATCTTTCCACAGTTATAGCACCTTACTCCTCCTCTGCCTCTTCCTCTAGAAGAGTTTCTTCCACCATTCTATCTTCCTCATGAACTTCCTCCTCATTCTGAGTGATCGTGTGATTTCCCAGCCTCATCCTTAGACTGATGTGCTCTTTCATGGTTAAATCCCTTTCTTTTTCTTGGGACCGAGCCTTTACCTCTTCCTCGATGGTTTTATTTTCTGGCTAGCTTCTCCTCTGCCTTCAGTGCAAAATGATAAGCATCATCCACAGTCCTCATTGACATCATGCTAATGTCTTCCTTGATTTCATATATCAATCCATTTATATATCTGGAAACTCTTTCTTCGTCTCTCTCCCTTTGTCCAGTTCTGATGTTCAGCTGGTAGAACTCCTCGGTGCATTCCTTGACTGTCATAACTTTCTTTCTCAGGTTCTGTAGCTTATTGAACAAATTGATATGGTAGTATTTGGGTATGAACTTAGCCTTCAGTTTGTCTACAATCCTATCCCAACTCTTTATCCTCTGTTTTCCTTTACTTCTCCTCTCAGTCTGCAGTTCGTCCCACCACAGTGTTGCATGCCCTTTTAGCCTGGTGACTGTCTGCTTCACCTTCTTCTCCTCATCGACATCTTCATAGTCGAAGTGTTTTTCCATGGACCTTATCTAGTCAAATAGTTCTTTAGAATCTAGATTTCCCTCATACATGGGGACCTCTATCTTAGCTCTGCCTCCCAATCTGGCAACTGCTCTCAACAAACATTCTTCTGCAACATCCTCTCTTGCAGCTTCTTCAACCTCAACCTCTTCACTTTATGCATCACTGACATCCCCAATGTCATGTGCTCTTCTCTGTGTTGCTTCCATTGTTTCCAATCGAGCGTGAAGCTCTCTTATCTCCCTCTCTACAACATGGTTGGCTAAAGGTGGATCTCATCTTATTGGCAAAATTATGTCGAATATTTGTCACACACAGAGTACAACTCAAGGTTATTTGTCTCCTTCTTTTTCTCCTTCGCCCGAAGTCTATAGATGAAAAACTTAGGCTCTGATACCACCTGATGCAGACCCCCTATCCCCCTTAAGGGATTTGTAACCTCGTGGTCAGGATCTTTTGGTTCCAGAGCCAAAATGGCTCTTCTGGTTCCAAACTGGAACCCTCTAAATACAAACACAGGTCCCCCACAAATGCTCAGTTGGTTTTTCCAAGCGCCAAGTGTGAGCTCCCATAGCACATGACCAAGAATCGTGACCTTTTGCTAAGCCAAAAAGGACAGTTGTCGTGGACCGGGACTTAACAATTCAAGTGTCCCATCCCTTTGTCCTTCGAATCCCCAGTGGCCAAAATGCCAAAATATTGTGGACTGGGACTTCACAAGTCAAGCGTCCCATCCCTTTGTCCTTCGAATCCTTGGTTGCCAAAATGAAAAAATATCCTGGACCCGGACATCACAAGTCAAGAATCCAATCCCTTTGTCCTTTGAATTCCTAGTTGCCGAAATGTTGAAATGTCCCAACACCTATTCTTTCGGTTTTTCACGTTTCATGAAATCAGGGTACAAGGGATATCTCTTCTCCTTGGAATCCCCGGTTGCCGAAATGTCTCATCGCCTATTCTTTTGGGTTTTCACATTTCACGAATTGAGGGTACAAGGGATATCTCTTCTCCTTGGAATCCCCAATTGCCGAAATGTAGAAATGTCTTGGCATTCGATCAACGGCTCACAATAATCCCTAGCATCTATGGTCGACGTCCAACCTTTCTACTTTTCTATTTCACGATTCGGGTTTTGGGAGACAAGGACCTTATCATATCCCTGCTCCTTGAAATCCCCGGTTGCCGAAATACCAAAATGCCCTTCCAACTTGCAATACCCAAAATCATGATGTGGACCAATGGTCCAGATCTACATGTGATCAATGGTTCAGGTCGAATCATGATTTCGCGATTCAGGGTTTTGGGAGACAAGGATCTATGTCCTTATGACTTGCGATACCTAAAATCATGAAATGGACCAGTGTTCCAGATCTATCTGAGATCGATGGTCACTATTCCTCCTAAGATTTGGACGTCAAGAAGCCCTTGTCGTTAAACTCCTCACAACTCCACCTTATCCAATGAATTTTGGGGTTCCAATGTTTCTCCTCGAGGACTCTCCACCATCCATTTAGATCTTCGAGATCTCCCCTCGTGGATCTATGCAGTGTTAAAGCCTACGCTCCTACCTCAAATCAAAAAATCCATGAGATTTTCCACTGCGATCCAACGCTCGACAACGTTCTTCCTCCTAAGATTTTACTTGCTTCAGACTTAGAAGATTTTCTAAGTATCCGAAGACTCGGTCTTCACTTCTTCTAGGGAATTAGTTCCTGGATCTCGATAACAGTACCGGAAGTGTTGTTCCTCCTTACCTTTGTCTGGTTTAGACTTTGATTTCCCATGCACTCCTTGTGTCTTAGGGATTTCGATAACTCAGATCCATGGAATTTCTCATAGAGAAATTCCTCCTTATTTCCTTACGTTCCTCTCTGGCTCGATGCACACCCTGCAAAGCTTCCAAAGAATAGAAACAATTGAAATTGGAAAAACTCACAGTTCCATCCACTTGTTCATGAAAACATAAATGACAGGAAAACGCATACAGTCCACACACCATAGATTTGGATCAATTTTCCTTCTGTTATATTCACAAGTGCCCAATGGCTACATAATACATTCAAAATTACAGTAACTCAAAAAACTGAGATCTCCTTCTAACTCATAGTTCTCTCTTACAGCTAATTTCTCTCTGTATTGCATCTCTCAAAAACTGAGCATACAAACTTCTGTATAACTCAAAAATATTTCTAGGGTTTCCCCTGGCTACTTTCCTACTCTAAAATTCATCATACACTATCTCAGTTTAGTCGCATTCCAGAGCCATAATGGAAACTCCTTCTCTTTTTACGATTTCAAAACTTTCCTCAAAGGGTAAAATCTAGCACTGGTTCAAGCGTGCCTCCAAAGGTAAATTCTAGTGCTAAGTGAAGGCAGATTTCAAAATCGATTGTAACTGCCCACGTTGAAGTTCTGGAAGAACTCTCACGTGTTGAGTGGTCCAACCTCTGTGCACGTGCCGACGATGCTTGGGCATCAGGGACCATAACCTGTTAGAATATAATGGATGTGCTTGTTTTACCATTGACAATATCAGTATTGCACCCAACCATAGGCCAAAGCCACCCTCCAAGCACCTTAACCTTGATAGAGAATCACTCCGGAAGAAAAACCTAGGCTAGATATCCAAACAAAGAGTAGTGCACCTTTCCCCAAGGATACTGCATCAAACAAGAACTAATCATATAGTCCAAACCCTAACCAAGAGATATTCCAAGCCAAAGCGTAATCTACTAGCTACAACAGCTGCAACGACAACTCTCCTCCAAACCTGTGCACAAACTGGGAAACTACAGTGTGCACAAGTGTTGCTCTGCAATTCTGAGAATGCCTACTAGAATGAAGATTGGCCTCCTGTATTTATACTAACTCTAGCTCACTGCCTAGGTCGACTTCTCATTATGGGTATCTACAAGTTCATTATATATTATTTCTTCTAGTCGACTTCTTCTCTTGGAGGATAATAACCTAATACAAATTATCCTCTTCAGTCGACATATCTTCTAGGGTTATTATCCAACTCATTAGGGTTTCTTCTTGCTTCCTAAAATATTCCATTCTCATCATGTTTACACATGAAGGAAAATACCTCTTGTAGCTACCATAATATCAACAACTTATACTCTAATACAGGTATGACTATAAACACTAAAAAAATCAAGGTTATGATCATTAAATCCAAAAAGATCACCTATGATACTTTTTTATATCACAACAATATCTGGGAGGAAGTGACTTAGTATAAGAATATTTCAATTCATATTCATCACAAACTCAATTGGAACTATAGTATTCAATAAAGGATAAATGGAGGGTGGAAAGCTTATTATGTGCTTGAAAATAATTGTAAATTAGTATACCTTTGGATATTGGATAAGAAAAATATCTTATTTGATACTCTCATCACTCCTTTTATCTTGTATGGATGCGATGTTTGTGGATGCAATATCTCTTGAGAATCCTAGAGAAAGATAGAACAGATCCAAAATAATTTTATAACTTATAATCTCAACAGTAAAGACAATACATCATATCTTATCCTCCTCATAGAAGTGAGTCTTTCCCCCATTGAGAGCACAACTATGATTAGGTAATTAATGTACAAGAACAATATAAACAACATGGATGACAAGAGGCTCTCAAAATTCCTTCTGACTCTAGCTAAAATCACCAACGACTCAAGTGGAGATGACATAATGATTCCAAGTCTTGGCTAAATCATTGGAGAATAAAAGAAGAATTTATTTTGTAGAATATTGGCGATATTAAATAAATTGTAGAATCTAAACTCAAGGAGAATCTATGGTGTGATAAATAATTAGAGGATAAAAGAAAATAAATATATCACAAGGAGGTGCTTAACCGTAATATTGAAGATTAAAAGTATCTCTATGTTTTGACTAGAGTAAACAAGAGAATTAACATTGCTAAAATAAAAACTAATTCTCATGAGTTCCATAGTGAAAATGGGCATTGGGAAATCCCCAAAACACCAAGGCGGGAAAGAATCTATCACCTTTGTGACACGAAGAGGGTTGAATATGAAAAACACTTTCTCTGAGAGTTTCCTGCGTATACCCAAATTAGATATCAATTTCAAAATTTTATCACAATACAGACTTTCCCAACCTTCTAAGTTATCAAAATTTTATTGATCTTGGAATGCTTCTCTTAATGATTTTCAAGCATCGAAATAAAATTTTAAATAAATCCAAGTAATCTCTTAGTTTTCTTAAGGTATGGTAGACCAATATTGGTCCCAATAGATGTTAACCATCATCATCATCACCATCAATATCTATTATGTAAAACAAGTAGGAACAAACAGGGCACTACAATACTACACATGCTGCATCTGTAGGACAACAAACTCTCAAACATGCATAGCTCATGCTCATGGCATGAATGCAATTGTAGAAAAGGGATACTAAAATGCACCTTGTTAAAGTCGTTACTTCAAGAAATGTTTCCATTGCTTGTTTGACTTGCTCATACTAAAATTAGACAATCTTCTTATAGAAATGAAACAAAATTGACTCAAGTAACACTATTGTAGACTAGTTTATCTTTTCAAATTTTGCAATTCCACAAATAAAAAATAGTGTATCAACATTTCTTGATCATCATAACAATAATCTTGGAATTTTGTCTCCTAATTTATTATACTCTTCCTTTTTACGAAACCAAGAAAGAAAACCACTATATATTATACCTAACATTTTTTGTTA
The DNA here is from genome assembly GCA_009831015.1 of Picea engelmannii. Lineage (NCBI taxonomy): Eukaryota > Viridiplantae > Streptophyta > Pinopsida > Pinales > Pinaceae > Picea > Picea engelmannii. The sequence goes on along the minus strand of ML780291.1, from coordinate 905,653 downwards.
CAAGGATTACTTAAGGATTACTTGTTCCAATAAATGATTGATTGCAAGTTGACCTTCCATTTATTTGGACACTTGAACACTTGCAATTATTAAAACAATACAATCACGAATTATATCTATCTAAAATGTTTAATCTTACTTTTCAAATTTTTTTTTCATTCTATAAATTGTTGTTCTATTCATTATAACCACTTTTGTATTGTTGATTGTTGTGTTTACTATATTCACTTTTTTGATATTGTAAACTACAAAATCTATCTAGTAGTTAATGAATTTAACTTAATGACTTTAACATTCAAAACTTATACTGTTTTTATTCTTTATATCGATCTATTCACATTTTGTTATTATAAATTGCTCCAAAATCAATGTATATAATGCTTATAATCAACTTAATAACTTCAACTTTCAAAACTTATATTGTTTTTATTCTTTATATTGATCTATTCACATTTTGTTATAATAAATTTGTCCAAAATCAATGTATACAATACTTCTAATCATAACTTTAAAAAATTATAATTCTTTTATGTCTAGGGTTTTGTATTCATCCTATTTTATATTTTTGTTAGTTTATTTTTATATTTTTGTTAGTTTAAAATGCTTTCAATATAATAAAGTACTTATAACCACAATTTTCAAAATTTATACTTTTCTATTTTTAGGTTTTTTTATTCATTCTACTTATTTTTATTAATGTAAAATGCTTCTAATATGATAAAAAAATGAAATATATGATATATATTTTTTTCATTATAAATTTTATAATGTTATGTTACATTATTTTCTGTTGGCAGCTCAACATATTTTTAAATTTTTATATCAAATAATAATCTATGTAGCTGCCTAACTCGGGTCTTACATTTTTTTGTTCTTCATAATCAATTTTTGAAACAACAAATGTAAGTTTTCGGCTATTCCTGGTGTTTTTTTTTTCATGATTCATTCATGACCTAAAGCATGAAACAAAGCATTAAAACTTATGACTGTATTACCACTCTATTTAAAAGTTTATGGAAGGAAAATGGCTTCACATGGTTTTTGTTAATGAAGTATTTGTTCCTTGCTATGAAGTTCATTCTCTTTATTTCGACTCCTCGAATGTGAAGCATTCTTATGGATTGTTATTTGAATCAACAAAGGTCCATTTAATTTAAGCATTGATACATTTTTTTTGTGGTTCTTGGTCATATGTTCCCTTCTCACTAGACTTTGGTTTATAATATTTCCTTCTCTTAAACTTTAGAACCTAATCCACCTTGTTTCACAATCATTTTAAAATTTTAATGCACATGGTCGTGGCCTATACCATGTGGGAGGTAGCAATCCAACCACAACAAACCCATAATTTTGACGCCTAGTATTGGATTTTCCAACACTCCTTGCATTCATTCCAATCAATGCCTATCTTTTCATTGAGGGATTTTTGTTCATTTTCCATAGATTGTTGATGCGTTTCGGGTCTGGAGTTTAGCTCTGGTCTATTTTTAGAAACCCTCTATACGCACTGTGTTTGGGTGACTTCTTTTCAAATTCCCATGGCCGCAGTTATTAGAATTTAACCCAATGGCTCTCAGACCTTGCTCCTATGGGATGATGCAAGGGAGGATGTCGAGGGTCAAGGTTGGCTTGTTTTTCTTGAGAGGTTCCAAGCTTTTAACCTGCAAACTGCTCAGGAATTTTCCCTCTCATTTGACGGATGTCGAGACAAGGTTGGGGATATTTAGCCTGAAGTTACATAATATTTTTTAAGTCAAGAAACAACTCTTCCTGTGAGTGGGCAAAGTGGTTCAAGAATGCCAAGGTCAAGGAGGTTTCGTGGAGTCTTTTCTTTACATATTGAAAGATCAATTGTTGTGATAAAGGTATGTCAATGTCCCTATTAAAAACCTGACGGCATGGTTTGGTTGCAGTTTTGAAACAATTCATGAAAAGTGTGGCCGTTTTGGATTTCTTTTTCTATATTACCTACGTTTGCTCATGAATTTCATTGGTTTTCCATTAAACATGCCTTATTACCTGTGGAGAAGCCTTTATAAAATGGAAAAAAGGTATAAGAAGAAACATTTGGATTCAGGCCTGTTCCACAATGGTCTGATAAAAATAATTCTTGTACATCAATTGAAGTTACAAAACGATGATAGGGACTCATTCTTGACCTGAAATGGTTTCACTAACTCCAATGTTGTAGAAGTTGACAAACCCATGATTGATGAAACCATAGTCTCTCCCAGAGGATTCCCTTCATCTACACAGGCCTCTGTTACGACCACCCACAGTAAGCTTATACCTGACCAAATTTTTTTTGAGCAGACCCATGAACAAGATGCACAGTCTAATACCTCTGCCAAAAATCCAAACAGACCTATAGGCAAGCCATCTAAAGGTGATATCGATTTAAGTTTTAAAAATAAGAGGGCAAGAAGGTTGATATTGAGGAAGCTATGAAACAAATCAAACCCTCTTGTTAGCTCGATCAAGATGATCGAGATCCATGAGACCTTAGATTCCAAGATTGATAGATTTTTGGTTGAAGAAGACCCTCCTTCCTTCCAAACACACCTCAATCAGTCTTACAATTTCATGGATAATCCATCGCCTTGTCTGAATCATAGTGAAGGGTTTCTAGGTATTAAGTTTGGTAACAAATCTACAGGCCACATTGGGGATGTTCCGATACGCAACCATGGGTATTCTCAATCGACCGTCACACAGTCACAATGTGAAACTTGTCTGTTCTGGATTGACAAGTATTACACTGATATAGCCCTTTTACATTCATAGTTCAAAGCCCTTACTGATCAGGTTGACCCCTTAACAAATGAAAATCGTAGGCTCAAGTCTATTGTTAAGAGACCAAGAAAACATTTGAAAACAACAGGGAATGTCATATTAAAAAATGTCGAGACTGCAACAACGGTGATAAATTCTGAGATCATGTGATATGATTTGATTTTATAGTTAAAGGATATTTTGTATTCTATTCTGACCAAGTGATCTGGAGCATTTTTGGGGCTTATTAGCCATATCCATGGTCCATTTTTGTATAAACAGGAACAAACACTTTTTAGTTTTTAGAGATTTAGTGTGATCTGGGGTGGTTATATTCCCCCTCTATTTTTGTAATCATAGATGATTGTATCTTATCTCATAAGATAAGACATTTACCTTTATAAACCCTTTGAAAACTCATATTTTTTGTAAAGGAATCATCTTGGCCTAGGGCTAAATGTGAACATATTATACATGAATTTGGACGGAACATATATTTACATTTATTCTTTATCTCTCTATAAATGTTGTTTTCGTTTATGATTTGTTTATCATGATAACTCAATAGCTCTTGATAGATTTTGTCTTCACAAATTGTTATGTCGTCAAAATAATTTCTTTTAATATCGTCCACATTTTGATGCTTTAGATATTAAAAATAGTGATCACTCATTGAATCCAAATGCTAAGGTTTTTCTTTAATGTTGTTGAATGATTAAGAACAAGTTGTTAAAGTTAGATTTATCTTACGTGTAATTTCTTGAAATCACAAATATCACAGCTAATATTTATATCTTATCGTTCTATCATCAAAATCCAACAGTCAATATATTGTTTTACATTTATTCCGAACAGTTTCAAGGTTCACTGCAGGTTTATCTCTTGGACAAGTTGGTTGGACATTTCATAATCATACAAACATTGGATGCATGCCGATTAACTCATTAATAGATTAGTTTATTTCTTTTATGGTTTGTTTGTTTTTGAAACTCTTATATGTGGTGTGGCTTTGATCGTCTACATATTCCCATTTCATAGTATATTTTTTGATTTAATCTTATATATAAGTAAAGATAAAAACAAAAATAGTTTATCTTCTTTCTTTATCTACTTTTGTTAAAGAAGTCATATTTTCATAGATTTTCGTGATTTCACATTAAAACTCACAACTTGTATATCATGCACATAAATTAGATAAACAGAT
>ML780291.1:877799-901593 GCA_009831015.1 Picea engelmannii | reverse complement strand
TACATATATAAATTAAGTAGCTATTTGTTAGTTTTCTCTTTTTATTTTATTTGTTTCTTTTAGGACCTTTAGATTGTCCAATGGAGCCATTAAACCCATCAGAGCGAGTCATACCAAACGGCTTGGGTTATTTAGACAACCCCGGACCAGACTCGTTCTTCCAATTGACGGATGGTTATTTTCGCTCGTCAACAAATGGCACTAGAAGGAGGGTCGACTAACAAGATATTCTTGTATTCAATTTCTCCATGGCTCCCCAAATCACTATGTTGGAACATGCTTTACACTTCTCATTACCTGATATTCCCAACAAGACAGTCTATTGCTTGTCCAAACTCAACTTTGATGGTGAAGGAAATGCATCTTCTAAAGACCAGCTTAATAAGTTTTGGTGCAAATGCATCGAACATGACATTTATGATTTAAGAATTTTATGCAGATTGTTTGCTTTTACTTTTACAGGTCGGATTAAAAATTGGTTTGAGTCCTTTCCAGTATGTCACATTTTTTATTGGTTTGAATTTGTAGATTAATTTCTATATTCTTTCGAAGTTTATGATTACAATCAATTATGTGAAGAATTTCAGACTTCGCTAATCAATGGAAATTCATCTTCGGAAGACTTTTTGATGAGAATCTATCATATCCTCTGTAAATTTAATCTTGATGACATTTCATTTGTATTAAATCTCCGCTATGATGCTTGCATCCCTTCCATTAAGTCATATTCAATCACGAATGAAGAACCAGTTGCAAATCTTATCACTCAAATGCGACAAGAATTTAGTTCGTAGGATGAGAGGAATCCATCCGAAAATTTTTAACAAGAAAGGGAGGTAGAATCTATTGACCAGGTTCTTATCGACAACCAAACTAGTTTTTCCTCTAAATCATTATATTTTCAGTCTTTGACCATTGTGGAAGAAGATTCGATTCTTGGTCAAGGTGAATATCACCATTCTTGTAACTCATGCTCTAATCAGTATTTAAACTCAGTCATTGAAGAACACTTAAGCGACGAAAATCATCTTAAACATTCTAACATTCATATGAAACTAATTAGAGAAGAAGATATGGAATTGGAAGGAGAAACTTTAAACCTTCATCCTCAAGATGTACTTTATCTACATGAAAGACTAGATGTTTGTCATGTAAGTTTTGGATTATCTATCATATAGAAGGCAAATCTAGATGATCATATTATGTTGAGGAATTTATCACCAAAACAAAGTGAGAGTTTTAAAGAAAGTGAAGAGAGATGTCTTGAGAATACCATTGTTAAATATCATAGCTCAAGAGATTATTTTCATGTGCTTATTTCTCATTTATTTTATTCTTTATATCATGATCTCTTCTTAGATTCTGGTGGACTTGATACCTTACCTACAACATCCTACTCTTTTCCGCCACAATCATATCCTTTTGATATGCCAAGATTTGATGAAATTAATTCCAAACATAACATTGATAAAGTCGGATTTGACGTTCTTTCACTTTCATCACTCACATGGGAAAAGGACATGATGCGAGATGATTTTACACAGTTTATTGTTGAAAAAGACAATGCACTCTATCTTATGGAGACCAAACATTCTACGTTGCATATTCGTTCTTTGATTAGCTTGAACTTTAATGTTTGTGATTCACATTTTGAAATGATCAATCTCATCAAAGGAAGCATTCAAAACAATGGTCTAATTGATGTCATGAATCCTCTTATGATGAGTTCCCCATTGATATATTCCTTTCATCAAAGTCATGGTTTTCATCCTCATTTTTGTGACAGGATCTTAGGATGGCTTGAATATTCGTATATAAAAAATATTCATAATAAAGATAAATTTGTGCTTGCTTTGTTTTAACCTAAGTATATTGTAAGTAGGCGTGACATATTTCTTTTAGATCCTCCATGTGAAGAAATTAATAAACAGTTAGAGAATTGTCAAGAGAATGGGGCACTTCAGCCTTGGTTGATGGTTATGTCATTTCCCCATAATCTTGACAAGTTTTCCAAACTTACTTACACTCACCCATGCCATTATGACCCATATCATGACAAGATTTCCAAATGGCTAGAGGATTCATACAACAAGAATGTTCAAGGGAATGGTAAGATCATGCTTACTTTGCTTTTAAAAGATGACTATCAAGGAAAGTATGATACATTTCTGTCATTTTTTGATATATTACCATTCTTACTAGTAATGTTTGATTTTGTTTCCATTGCAGGATTGGAGTTACTCTGATGGCTACATTGGAAGCATGACTTTGTGTAGTATTCTGATCTGTTTAGTAGTTAGGGTAGGTTTAGGAATAGGTTTTCTTTCAGTTTTATTACTCACTATTTTTCTTTGTAATAATGCAGTCATGAGTGAAAGTGGGCGCACCACGAGAACCATAACATGATGATTGTCAGGGAAGTCCGCATGATCCTTTTCTCTCTTCTTTTCGTTGAATATTTCTTTTCAAAGCCGCAGTATTATTATGAAAATTTTAAATGGAAAGTAAAGAGATAAATAAATCTGAATTGTAAATTCAACCCTGACCCAAGGTACCATGAGTAGGACTTCTTTCACATTAATCAGGATTTTTCTATTTTCTTTCAGTCTCCCAAAAGATTTTTCACATGATGTTTTCAGATCCATCTTTGTTTATATTTTTTCTGGTTTGATTTATTTTGTGTTTCTTGGTTCTTTTTATTATGTTTGTTTTCACTAGTTTATGGTTAAGTCGTTCCTTTATTACAGTCTAGTTCAGGAGATGAGAACATAATGCTCCATTTCAAAAAAATTGTCAAGGGTTGTTAGAGCATCAATTGCTGTGTTTTTCTAAAAACGTAAACTAGTTAAAGATGATATTTTGTTTGAGAATTGATTTCTCGGTTTCGATTTGCATTTGAGAGTAATCACAACTATCTTTAAAAATCTCTTTACGATGTCCCTTCTCTTAAGAAAAGAAACTCAATGATGCCTCCCTGTCCTCAAAAATTAGTTTTATTAATAAAGTATTTTCAAATCATGATGAAGGTTAGCAAGAAAAAAATTAAAGGCCTGGAAAATATTAAGTTGTGTAAAAACTGGAATTTCCAGCGTCACCTCGCTTTGCTGAGTGTCTTTAAAACTATATCAGATTGTGAATAATTTCTCAAAGAGTTGTGGGAAGTGTTTGTAAACCCACCAGGACATTCAACAGGTCTGTTGGCAGTGGGTAAATGCATGCATGATGCCAAGACAACTTCATTGGGGAATTGAACAGGCCTGCTGGCAGTGAAGCGATTTCAGGTTAAAGAAAATTCTCAGATATAAATTTTGACTTTTGTCATAAGCATCCTTCATTCTAATTTGAGATTTCTTGGATAGGATAGAAGCGTCAGAGTGGGTTAATTGACATCCCTGTCGAGGCTATGGACGCCTGCTGAAAGCAGTGGCCCTGTCAGCAGTATTTGAGCCATTAACTCAAACATCGTGGCTTTCATTTGTTAAGTTTGTCACCAAATTTCATTCTTCTTAATGAAAAATATATTAAGCTAGATCACGTCATGATTATTAAAGATGCTCAAATGACTTTTCAGTTGTTCTTTGATTTAAAATCATTCAAACATTTCTAACCAGAACTCGTCAGTAATGCAGAGATAACTGCTTCTCCCAGCAAGTTTCCCTTGTTAGTAGCCCAACATATTTTTAACTTTTTATATCAAATAATATTCTATGTAGCTTCCTAACTAGGGTCGTACATTTTTTGTTCTTCATAAGCAATTTTTGAAACGACAAATGTAAGTTTTTAGTTATTCCTAGTATTTTTGTTTTCATGCTTCGTTCATGACTAAAAGCATGAAAACGAAGCATTAAAATTTATGACTGTATTACCGCTCCATTTAAAAGTTTATGAAAGGCAAATGTCTCCACATTGTTTTTGTTAATGAAGTCTTTGTTCCTTGTTATGAAGTTCATTCTCTTTATTTCGACTCCTCGAATGTGAAGAATTCTTATGGATTGTTATTTGAATCAACAAAGGTCCATTTAATTTAAGCATCGATATATTTTTTGTGTGGTTCTTGGTCATACGTTCCCTTGTCACTAGACTTTGGTATGTCAGTGTCCCTGTTAAAAACCTAATGGCATGGTTTTCTTCCAGTGTTGAAACAATTTTTTACGTGTGAAGGTTGTTTTGGTTTTGTTTTTTTATATCACCTACGTTTGCTCATGAATTTCATTGGTTTTCCATTAAACATGCCTTATTGCCTGTGGAGAAGCCTTTATAAAATGGAAAAAAGGTATAAGAAGAAACATTTGGATTCAAGCCTGTTCCACCATGGTTTGATAAAAATAATGCTTGTACATCAATTGAAGTTACAGAATGATGATTGTGACTCATTCTTGACCCGAAATGGTTTCACTAACTCCAATTCTATAGAAGTGGACAAACCCGTGATTGAGGAAACCATAGTTTCTCCCAGAGGGTTCCCTTCATATACATAGTCCTGTGTTGTGGCCACCCATAGTAAGCTTATACCCGACCCAAAAATTGTTGAGAAGACCCATGAACAAGATGCACAGCCTAACACCTTTGCCAAAAATGCAAACAGACCTATAGGCAAGCCATCTAAAGGTGATATTGATTTAAGTTTTAAAAATAAGAGGGAAGGAAGGATGATATCGAGGAACCTACAAAATAAATCAAACCCTCATGTGAGATCAATCTAGACGATCGAGATCCATGAGAGCTCAGATTCCAAGATTGGTAGATTTCTGGCCGAAGAAGACCCTCCTTCCTTCCAAACACACATCGATTAGTCTTAAAATTTTGTGGATAATCTTTTTCCTTGTCTGAAGAATAGTGAAGAGTTTTCAGGTATTAATTTTCGTAATAAATCTATAGGCCACATTGGAGACGTTCTAATACACATCTGTGGGTATTCTCTATCGACCGTCACACAATCACAATGTGAAACTTGTCTGTTCTAGATTGACAAGTATTACACTGATATACCCATTTTAGAGTCACATATCAAAGCCCTTACTAATCAGGTCGACCCCTTAGCAAATGAAATTTGTAGGCTTATGTCTATTGTTAAGAGACAAGGAAAACGTTTGAAAAAAACATGGAATGTCATATTAAAAAATGTCGAGATTGCAATAGAAGTGATAAATTATGAGATCATGTGATATGATTTGATTTTCTAGTTAAAGGATATTTGGGATTCTATGGTGACCAAGTGATTTGGAGCATTGTTGGGGCTTATTAGCCATATCCATGGTCCATTTTTGTATAAACAGGAACAAACTCTTTTTAGTTTTTAGAGATTTAGTGTGATCTGGGGTGGTTATATTCCCCCTCGATTTTTGTAATCATAGATGATTGTATCTTATCTCATAAGATAAGACAGTTACCTTTATGAACCCTTTAAAAACTCATATTTTCTGTAAAGGAATCATCTTGGCCTGGGGCTGAAGGTGGACAACTTATACATGAATTTGGACAGAACATATATTTACATTTATGCTTTAGCTCTCTATAAATGTTGTTTTTGTTTATGATTTGTTTATCCTGATAACTCAATAGTTCTTGATAGCTTTTGTCTTCACAAATTATTATGTCATCAAGATAATTTCTTTTAATATTGTCCACATTTTGATTCTTCAGATATTAAAAATAGTGATGACTTGTTCAATCCAAATGATAAGGTTTTTCTTTAATGTTGTTGAATGATTAAGAGCAGGTTGTTACAGTTAGATTTATCTTACATGTAATTGCTTTCAATCACAAATATCACATCTAATATTTACATCTTATCATTCTTTCATCAAAATCCAACAGTCAATATACCGTTTTGCATTTATTCCGAACAGTTTGAAGGTTCACTATAGGTTTATCTCTTGGATAGTTGGACATTTCATAATCATACAGATGTTGGATGCATGGTGATTAACTCATGAATAAGTTAGTTTATTTATTTTATCGTTTGTTTATTTTTGAAACTCTTATATGTGTTGCTTTGACCATCTACATATTCTCGTTTCATAGTATATTTTTCTATTTAATCTTATAGATAAATAAAGATAAAAACAAAAATAGTTTATATACTTTTGTTTAAGAAGCCATCTTTTCATAGATTTTTGTGAGTTCAGATTAAAAATCACAACTTGTAAATCATGCACAAAAATTAGATAAACAGATCTGTATTGTAAATATTATTTAATATATATATATATATATATATATATATATATATATATATATATATATATATATATATATATATATATTAAGTAGTTATTTGTTAGTTTGTTCTTTTTCTTTTATTTGTTTTTTTTAGGAGTTTTAGATTGTTCAACGAAGACATTAAACCCATGGGATCGAGTCATACTAAACGGCTTGGGTTATTTAGACAACCCCGAACTCGTTCTTCCAATTGAGAGCACTTTCTAATTTATCACTGAATTCCAATGAATTGATGCGATCTCTAATTTATCACTAAATTCCAATTAATTCATGCATTCATAAATGATGTTGCCTCAAAATGCCATTAATTTTATATGCAATGAATTAAAAAAAAGTTATAGTTAACAAAAAAATTTCTATTATTTATCATTTATCATGTGTTTCTTTAACATTATGTGGTTGTTTAATAAAGAAAAAAACTATCCGTAGTAATATGGCAAAACAATATTGGATTAGTAGTAGTTTTCAAAAAAAATGTTGGTTTAAAAACGTTTTGTGTTTGTTTAAAAATGTTTTTGAAGTCACAAGAGTGGAGGGATCATCCATGATTATGAAGTTTCCACTCAAATAGGTGATATTAATTTTAAAGTAGAAGTATCCACGGGAATGCCAAGTTTGGTCCATCCAAACCACCTTTTGTTATTGATTTTCTATTTTTCCAAGATCAAAACTAAGGTTTTAACGCTCTTTGTGTGCACTTGTGCACAATTTTATAAATTGAGTTTCCCCATTTCTCAAAAAAAAAAAATTAATAATTGCACAGTATGCGTGCTTATCTGGCTGACTTTGTTCTATGACTTTGTGCTATTTCAAATGGGGCATTAACAGTGTTTTCATATGTACAGCAAAACCCAAATTAAATTTATTAGTGTTAAGATATTAACACAAATTAAATTTATTAGTGTTAAGATATTAATATATAGGGTTAGGGTATCCGTATGTATAGAGGGTATAGAGGGTTAATGTATCCGTAAGATACAGTGATATATGGTAATTACAAATCATACTTGAAATTCTTATTTAGTAATTATATTTCCTATTTGAAGCTGAATAGGATTGTGAAATTTTTGTATCTAAGGGAGTAGAATTGATTTCCGGGACAAGGTCAAGAAATATCCGACCAGCTAGATGAGTTGTAGCTCCCTCGAGGCGGGGCTCTTCCAAACAGTAAATGTGGAGAAAATCAAATAAATAATTTACTAACACCATTAATAATAATAAAGTTGGAGCAACCCGCCCACTATAGTTTCTTTAGTCAATAAAAAAAATTATTTTTAAAGTTTTTTGATTAAAAGTTTTCAAACCATAGGTAATTAAATGATTGCAGTCATTCGTTCTTCATAATTAACCCATGAAATTTGCAATATATTAATACTTCTGAATAATTTAATAATAAGATATGGTAATTTTTACAATACTCATGAAATTTACAATTTAGTAATAGTTTTGAATAATTTAATAATAAAAAATGATAATTTGAATAATTAGCAAAATGCAAAGAAATTGCACTTTAAGCTTCATGAAAAAAATTATTCCACTCATTCGTTCTTCGTACTTAACCCATGAACTTTGCATTTTAGTAATACTTTTAATAATTTAATAATAAAAAATGATAATTTGAATAATTTAATAATAAAAAATGATAATTTAATAATTTCAAAAAAGGAAATTGGACTTCTAATTTGATGAAAAAAACATTCTTAAAATAAAATAAATAAATGTGAACATTTAACCACGCCTTCATAACTAAATTCCCGCCATTGAAGAAGAAAGAGACGTCTCACTAAACACTAGGCGTGGACGCTTAAAACTCTGTAGTGCGTTGGTACCTTGTGAAATTTGTTATTTAACATATAAGCACATTGAATCCATGTTTCAATAACACTAACATTTTTCCTTATAAAATGTCATATTGAATTCAATAATACGTTTTCTTATACAATGTCATGATACTACATGTTTTTTTTATAAAATGTAGTATCATGATACTACATGAAGTTTTGTAATTTAATAATGTGTTCATTTATAAACTTTTGACACTACACTATGTTTTTAATGGAGTGATATTGTGGTCAAGGGGTTGGATTTAATGGTGGAAAGTGATGAGTTTTTCATCATTAGGCAAGGTCGAATTCTCATGAGGGTTTTACTTGGAGCTATAGGAACACCTTGAGATAGTGGTCGAACATGTGGTTAGACCCAAAGATAACATATTAAATGGTATCGTGACCCGTGCACACATAAGTGGATCAAAGCCCACCCCCATGTCCTTCAATTTTTTTTAAATGTGTGGTTGCACCCAGAGATACCATATTAAATGGTATTGTGACCCATGCACACATAAGTGGATCAAAGCCCACCCCCATGTCCTTCAAATTTAAAGTCCCCGAGGTGTAGGATAGTCGATGATGGAGTGTGTTGTTAAGCCACTCCTTTTTGAAAAGTCATTGGTTCAAAACATGTGGGGACAAAAAATCCAACCATGTTAAGGGTTGGTGTGGAAGTGTAGGACAGTCAGTGACGAAGTGTGTTGTTAAGCCACTCCGTCTTGAAAAGTCATCGGTTTGAAACCTGTGGGGACAAAAAATCAAACCATTTTAAGGGTTGGTGTGACTCAGGCCGAGTGCAATCCCCAGGGAATTTTGGCGACTTAAATTCCCCTGAGTCGCGGTTTCTCAAGCCACAATCCCACAGCCAACAAGTCTCGGACAAATTAACAAACAAAAAACAAAATGAAGTGATATCGTGTTTTTAATGGAGTGATATCGTTGTTTATGTTCATTTATAAACTTTTGACACAACACTATGTTTAAAATGGAGTGAAATTGATGTTTATAAATAGCTCATGATAAGTTGCTCTACATTCATAGATAGATAATTGTAATTAGAATAATAGTGAAATTTTGTTTTCACTGAAGCTTAACACTTTTAATGATTTTGATTTAGTATATATTTAATATTATTTAAAATTATTATTAAAATGTTTAATATTAATTTACAATTTTTTAAAATTAAAAAGATTAATTATTTTTATTTATTGATAATATTTAGAATTTATTTGTATAATTGGAATTTTAATTTTATATATTATAATTATCCTTATTTACTTCATAATTTTTTATTATTATGTAATTGATTATTATAAATATTTATAATTCATTATTATTTAAATTATATAAAATTGATTGTTATTATTATAACTTTGATTTTATATAATATATTATATGGAATTGATATATATTTAATGTTATAATACTATAAAATACATTTTTTTTATTAATACAAATATATAGATATAATTTTAAAGTGGTGTAGAGCTATATTTTATATATCCATAAATTATTTATAAACATTTATATTATCTATGTTTTATAAGGAAAGAGTTACTTAAGTAGGTTTGAGTTCATCTATAAAATAAAAATAAAAAATTAATTTATAACTTTTAATTCGTAATTTTTTTTTAATTTATGATTGTAATTATTTTTATAAATTATTTAAAATCATTTTCATTATTAAGTTTTCCAATTTTAGGACTAAAGATTTACTTAAGAATATTTAAGTTCATATCTAAGATAAAAATAAGAAAAATAATTCATGACTAGTTGCAAATTGTTTTTAAATTTTTTTGGAAAAACTTTATTTTCATAATAATAATAATGTGTCGAGCACAACGTTGTCATCTGATGAACATACCTCGATGTTCCAATCTGATGAACAAAATTAGACATTACAACATGACAAACATAATAATGTTGCACTGTGTCAAACATAATAATGTTACACAGTGACAAACATAGTAACGTTACAATATGATGAACATAAAAACATTGCAATTTCTTGAACATACTAATGTTACAAAGTGATGAACATAAACTGACCTCACAATGTGGCGAACATAGGCACGTTGTCACAATGTGGATAGCAACGTCGCATTGTGAAAAACATAAACATACGTTGTAATGTGTTGCACATCACCTTGTCATCGCGATGTGACGAACATATACATATGTCGTGCAATGTAACAAACATATACCTTGATCACAAATTGACAAACATATACCTTGATCACAATGTGAAAAACATAGCCATGCCATCATAAATTGATGGACATAGCCTTTTCATCGCAATGTGACAAACATAAATGCACGTCATAATCTGACGAAAAATGCCCTATCATCACAATGTGATGAACATATGCTCATGTTGCATTGTGACACACATATACTGACGTCACATTGTGACAAACATTTCCAAACGTCGCAACACGATGAACACAACCCATTGTCGCAATGCAAAAAAGCATAGACCAACATTGCAATGAGACAAACATTTTCCAATATTGCAATGCGAGGAACATAACCACTGTGAGACTTTGTCAAACCTATTCCAACACCAACCCCGTCATCTGAAGAACATGCTCTGACATCCCAATCTGACGAATAAAACTAGATGTGACAACATGACAAACATATTATTGTTGAAATGTGTCAAACATAGTAACATCACACAATGACAAACATAGTAAAGTTGCAATATCATGAACAAAAAAACATTGCAATTTGTTGAACATAGTAACATCAAAATATCATGAACATATTTAACTGGCGTCACAATGTCATGAACATAAATTGACATTGTGACATTAGTATGGTTATCCACATTTTGACTTCTGTATATCTTCGTTACATTACGACGACAAGATGACGTGAAACAAATTGCAATGCCTATTTATCTTTGTCATAATGTGATGTTACTATACACATTGTGACGACATGCCTATTTTCATCACGTTGTGACATCATTTTATGTTCATTACTTTGAAACATCAGTATGTTCATGAAATTGCAATGATTTTATGTCGATTGGGTTGCAATGTTACTATGTTCGTTAGTGTGCAACGTTATTATGTTTGACACAATGAAACATTACTATGTTTGTCACAGTGTAACATCTAATTTGTTTCATCAGATTGGAACATCGGGGCATGTATGTCTAATGACAAGGTTACTATGTTTGACACATTGTGACGTTTGGAAATGTTTGTCACATTACGATCTTGGGATATGTGTGTCCCATTGCACTGTGAGGAAATGCTCGTCACATTTCGACAACAAGGTGATGTGCAACACATTGCAAAATTTATTTATGTTTGTCACAATGCGACATTACTATCCACATTGTAACATCATGCCTATGTCTATCACATTGCGACGTCAATTTAGGTTCATAACATTGTGACATCAGTTTATCTTCATGACATTGTGACGTCAATTTATGTTCATGACATTGCGACGTTGTTATGTTCAACAAAATTGCAATGTTACTTTGTTCAACAAAATGACAAACATAGCCCTATCATCGCAATGTGACAAACATAAACGAACGTGACAACATGATGAATATTGCCCTATTTTCACACTGTCACGAACATATCCTCTCATTGCAATGTGACACACATATCTTGACGTTGCATTGTGATATACATTTCAAAAGATTGCAATGTAACGAACATAACCTATTGTTGCATTGTGATGTGCACAACTCAATGTGACAATTTGACAAACATAGACCAACATTGCAATGAGATGAAAATTTTATGATATTGCAATGTGAGGAGCATAACCCACTATCAAAAAATTTCAAACCTATTCCAACACCAACCCTATCATCCGACAAACATGCCCTGACGTTCCAATGTGACAAACAAAATTGGATGTGACAATGTGACAAACATAGTAATGTTGCAATGTATTAAACATAGTAATGTCACACAGTGACAAACATAGTAATGTTGCAATCTGATGAACATTAAAACATTGCAATTTGTTGAACACGATAACATTTCAATGTCATGACCATAAACTGACGTCACAATGTCATGAACATAAACAAACATCGCAATGGGACAAACATATGCATCTTGTTCCAATGTGGATAGTAACGTCACATTTTGACGAACATAAATAGATTTTCGAATGTGTTGCACATCACCTTGTTGTCGCAATTTGATGAACATTGACATGTTGTTACAATATGGTGAACATATCCCTGTCATGACAATGTGATGAACATAAACGAACGTCATAATGTGACAAACATTGTCGTGTCTTTGCAATGTGACAAACATATCCTCATGTTGCAATGTGACACACATATCCTTGCGTCACATTGTAACAAAAATTTCCATATGTCACAATGCAATGAACAAAACTCATTGTCGCAATGTGATGTACACAACCGAATTAAACAATGTGACAAACATAGACTAACATTGCAATGAGACGAACATTTCTTGATGTTGCAATGTGACAAACATAATCCACTGTGAGACTGTGAAAAACCTATTCCATCACCATACTGTGACAAACAAGAAGCCTTCATCGTAATTTGATCATCATAACCTTATGATGTCATGTGACGAACGAAAGTTGATGTCAAAATGTTATTAACAAAACTTGATGTCGCAATGTGCCGAACAAAACATGATCAACATTCCAATGCAATAATGCCATAGGAAAGTTTGGTGAAAAAAATAATGAACATGGCCCACCATAATCATATCCACATGGTCAATGAAGGTTCATCATTGGGATGGTCAACATAGTCAACCATGGTCATTGCCAGTTAATATATATATATATATATATATATATATATATATATATATATATATATATATATATTAACAGAAACGGTTAATGGATTTTTGTATTAATAACAGTGGACATGCCACTGGGTTCATTACATCGGTAAAAATTTGCTTGTAAACTGGAAAAATAATGCCTAAATATCCTAACTAGGTACTTAGTTATGGAAACAAACTATTTCAGCAAGCCTGATCGGCTTCACATCATTACATCACTTCTTGGTTGGAAGATTTTTTTCTTTTTTGGCACCATTTTCCATTCATTACTTTGGTCCATAGATTGACTTTCTCGCTGGACTGGAGGGTCTTCCTTATCTGCTAGGTTTTCCCAACTTGAAGTCTGAGGTTCTTGTTGATTGGGCTACTTGGGAGTGTCTTTTGTTTGAGCTTTCCCCTTAGTAGGGGGTTTGATTTTGGCTTCAGCTTATGCTTCTTCTGCTGCTTCAAGGGCCTTGCTTTCAGAGTGTGGCTCTGTTGGCGCCCCCGTCCACCAGGTGGGTCTTTGGCTAGATGACCTTTTTTTCCTAGGTGGTTTTCCACAGTTGCGGGCTAAGTGCCCTGTTTCGAAGCAATTCCTACACCTAAATCTAATATTCTCATAGTCGAGTTTTTGGGTCCTTGAGTAGTCCTTGCCTTGAAGATTAATTTCAGCTGGGAAACCTTTGGAGAAATCCATTTCCACATAGATTCGAGCAAAGGTGGAGCAGGAAAGCTTGGAGTTCGGACTTTTGTAGAGGAAATTGCTGAGGCCAGTGCCAGTAGATTGAAGAGATTCATCACCCCAGAAATGTAGGGGAAAGTAAGGAAGTCATGCCCAAACTGGGGTTGAAGAGAAACAATCCATGGAGGGGTCGAAGGCAGGGGTCCATAGTTGCATGGATAGGCCTGCTCTGCCCTAGAACCACTGCCTGGAGTTTAACACCTTGTCTCTGTCGCTTGTAGAATTGAAAACTACTACAAAAAGCCCTTTGGCACAGGGGTAGGTAATGACTTCTCCCTCTAAGAGAGGCTACCATTTGAAAGAGAACCAGGAAAGTAGATCTGGGAGAGAGGGCCAGTAACCATTAAAATTGCAAACAAAAGCATATTTTTTGTAATGATGACCATAAGTTAAGGCTTCCTGCGGAATTGGAATGGAAACTATCAGAGCTTCAGGGACTACTGCATGCAACCCGTAGGGGTGACCTTGACAAGAAGCAGCCTCAAGGGAATTTGCATGCAGAACGGAGGGAAAACCCTGGCGAAAAACCACCTCTTTAAAGGAGGGGTTTGAAACCAGAGGAAAACAACCTAAGGACGCTTCCAACGGAGCACCATGGGGGGTGACTGCAAGAGAGGGCGACCCGAAAGAGGAAGTTGCGGTCGAAGGAGGGAGGTCGGCAACCATTTTTGTAGCCTTACCAGGAGGAGCACTGCCAAGCCTTGAAGAGGGTGTTGGGGTCCCCATTGGAGCCGACAATCTAGAGGTGAGATCTGCGACTGTTTCTAAGGAGGCCGGAGGAGGGCAGGAGGCCACAGGGTCGGCAACCTGCGGGAGAACCAGGAGCGCGGGAGGTTGACTTCTCTTATGGTGTCGAAACCCTTCAATAAAATTAAAAGATCCATTTTCAATTAATATATTACTAATGTTTTATTAATATTTTATTAATGTATTAATGTACTAATACGTTACTAATGTTTAATGTACTAACAATATTTTTTTTTTTTTGTTAATTTGGCCAGACCTACTAGCATCGGGATTAACCTGTGGCTTGAGAAATTGCAACTCAGGGGAATCTAAGCAGTCAAAATCACCTGGGGATCACACCAAGCTTGAGCCACAACCCTTAACATGGTTGGATTTTTTGTCCCTGTAGGTTTCGATCCTGTGACTTTAACAACACGGAGTGGATTAACAACACACTCTGTCACCGACTGTCCTACACCTCGGGGACTGTACTAATACTAATATTACTAATGTATTAATATTTTATTAGTGTTTTAATGTACTAATACTGTATTAATGGATTTATTAATGCATTTAATGTATTAATTGTTTTTTTTTGTATTATTACTATAATAATGCATTATTAATGTATGAATTAATTAATATCTTACATTATACATTAATGTAAATTTATATTTCAATTTATACATTACATATCATGTATTAATGTTTTAGTATTGTATTTATTAAAAAATATAATTGTATTAATTAATTAAATTATTCTATTACATTATACATTAATGTATTAATGTCATTCATAATCATGACCATAAGAAACCATGATGGGTAACTATATTCAACTATGATCATTTTCAATAAATGTATTAACATATTAATACTTTAATAATGTATTATTAATATATTACTTCTTTAATAATATATTTATTACTAATTTAATAATGTAAATTTAAACTTTAATTTATACATTACATGAATAAATTAATATTATATTACAAATATATACCTTAATGCATTAATACACTATTAATGTATTAATAGTTTAATATGTTAGATTATATATTAACAATTAATACACTATTAATGTATTAATAGTTTAATATGTTAGATTATATATTAACATGATGTAATAATGTATTACTAAATCTATTACTACTTTATTAATGCATTAATACTTTATTAATGTATTTAATGTATTGTTAATGTATTATTAATATATTACTTTATTAATGTATTAATTAATTAATACATTGCCTTATTAATGTATCAATAAATTAATAATTTATATTACACATTAATACTAATTAATACTTTAATTTATAGATTATATTTATACATTATTATTATATATTACATTAATATATTAGTAGACCATACATTAATACAATAGATTAATGTAATAATTAATCATTAATATATTAATGGTTCTACTCAACTAGAAATAATCATTTTATAAAAGTGGTTGATATAAACGGATGTAGGTTATTAATTTGGAAAGGTGAAAAATGACCCTATTGATTCACGATGAGATATGTTGCTACTGACGGGTGCAACTCTCTCAATACTATAGTTCGAGAGTTCAAAAATGTCTATTTTGGCACAACTCAGGTCCACGTAAACCTTACACGCCACTTCCTCGCATCGATATCTCCAGCCACTGGAATCGATCTGATTATCGCAGGCACTACAAGCGTATTGTCTCCCCTTTAAATCACCCGTCACAAATTTCAGTTTGTGATTTGTGTGCCCACTGTAGTCGAGTATTTTAGGGAGCGCCATACATAAGAGATGAAGCCTTATGTCACACTTTTTAGTTTTGAACACATAACCATTCACCACATCCCAACAGCGATTACAACGATGGATGAAAAAAAAATTGGGATGAAATTTAAAGCTCACATAGTTGCGAAACGGGTGTTGGTAGGCATCATGAACGGTAGCGCAAACCTCATGCAAAGTGAAATTCTTGCAGAATGAGGAGAAGGAATCATAATTAATGTTGCACTTGAAACCGATGTTGGCTCTGTATTCCTTGCATCTGCTACATGTGTACGCCGGAAGGCCCTCAAATAGCAAGAGCCCATGCTCATGTCAGGTAGCATTAAACAATACCACCCAACCTCCCTCTTCCTTTTCTTCATCATCTTCGGCTGTTGTATTTGGATTCCATTCTGCCATGAGAGAGGCACAGACCCAATTAAATGCCAGGATGTAATCATGTCACCACCCCTGTGCAAACAGTGAATCGGTGGTCGTCTTGACCCTTCAAAACTCGAGAGTTAACCATCGATTACAATTTTGTCTTACATAGCTTAAACGATGGTTGCCTTAAACTTTCGAGGAAACCAGACACCATCACCTCCTTGATTAAAATTTTTAGAAGAACAAAGGGGCAATTTGTCAATGTTTAACACACAGACACCCCAAACTTCTCAGTGCTGAGTTCATCGCTTGTTCACAATATCGTGACTCACGAGTATTTGATTCATTTCATTCTCGTGTTGGGTGCTTCCAACCATTGAGACCCAAAGTGTTGGGTCCCACGGCCCTCTCACATATCGCGAACTCGACAATATCATTGTGTTGTGTTTTTGGTGTCTAGGCGTTGTAATCATCGAGACCTGAGTGCTGACGTGCCTCCTTCGTCTCCCACATTTGGCATCAGAGCCTGCAGTGCATCTTGTCAGTTGCTCAATCCTGTTGGTGCCAAATTCACCTTCTTATTTTCCTCCATGAAGGTTTATTTGATTTCTTTCAAGTTTTTATAAATTGCTGCATCTGGTAGTAGCTCTTCTCAGGTGCAGGTTCATGCACTAAGTGAGAAGTCATATGACTCTTGGTATATTCGTATGAGGATCATTTTGCATTCTCAGAATTTGTGGACTTATGTTATTGATGGTTATGCTGAGCCAACTGATGCTATAGAAGAATTGGCTCTGTCTAATGTTGACCTTGTTTTGTTGAAGGAAAACAAGAAGAAGGATAACAAGGCTCTTGGATTAATCCAACAAGAATTAAATGAATCCATTTTTTTGAAAATTGATAGTGCTACATTTTCGAAGATGTCTTGGGACATTCTTGAAACATGTTATCAAGGAGTGTCCAAGGTGAAGACAGTCAAGTTCCATAACTTGAGAATGGATTTCGTAAATCTGAAGATGAAGGATAATGAAAGTGTTGATACTTCTGTTACTCAATTAATGAGTGTTGTGAACCAGCTTAGGCAGTATGAAGATGATCTGGAGAATAAGAGAGTCATTGATAAAGTGTTGAGAATTTTGCCCAATAATTTTGAACGTGTTGTGGTACCCATAGAGGAATTTAAGGATTTTTAAGTCAAATGAAAATTGCTGAGTTAACTGGTTCTCTCGTTGCTCATGAATTTAGAATATCTAGATATGAAGAAGGATCATTGGAGAATTCTTTCAAATACCAAATTCATGTTACGAGAGGCAGAGACAGAGGAAGGTTTCATACTCGTGGAAGAGGAGGTGGATTTTCTGGTTGAAGGGACAATAGAGCTGGATCAGAGTCTAAGTAGAAGTCCCAGCAGAATCCTCCTAATTTAAGAGGGAGCAACAGCAAACCTTGGCAACAAGAAAATCAAAGGTATGATAAAACTAAAGTACAATGTTATTATTGTAAGAAGATTGGGCATTTTGTTAACAAATGTTGGAAGAAATAGGAAGATGTTGCAAAGCATTCTGCACATATTACAAATGAGTCTAAGGATCATCAAAATCCTATGTTTTTTACCTGTAATTTCACTCAGGAAAGTGAAAA
Source organism: Picea engelmannii (assembly GCA_009831015.1). Taxonomy (NCBI): domain Eukaryota; kingdom Viridiplantae; phylum Streptophyta; class Pinopsida; order Pinales; family Pinaceae; genus Picea; species Picea engelmannii. The sequence continues at coordinate 883,498 of ML780291.1, read as the reverse complement.
TGATATTTTTTTTTTTATAGTGGTTGCAGTAACCACATGACTGGTAATAAGGATTTATTTTCATTTATTGACAATTGTATTTAGTCTGAAGTAAAACTGTGAAATGAACGTAAGGTTGCAGTTAATGGTAAAGGTGTAGTTCCAATTTACACTAAGGATAATCAGAAAAGAAATATCGATGATGTTTATTTTGTGCCTAGTCTAAAATGCAATCTTATTAGTGTTGGAGAACTGATGGAGAAAAAGTTCAAATGTATCCTTGGAAAACATCACAGATAGAAATTTGTTTCAGGTGTTTCCTAGAGAGAAAAAGATCCATTGGAAATTGTCCACACAGATTTATGTGGACCTATGAAAACACCTTCTTTAACTGGTTTTGTTTATTTTATGACTTTCATTGATGATTTCAGTAGGAAGATTTGGTTGTATTTGTTGAAACAGAAGTCTAAAGCCTTTTATGTTTTTAAGAAGTTTCATTCTATGGTTGAGAATGACAGTGGTCAAACCATTAAAATCTTAAGGTCTGACAGAGGAGGTGAATACAAACTTAATGGATTCATTGAATTTTGTGATCTTCATGGAATTAAAAGGAATTTTACTGCTCGATATACTCCACAGCAGAATGGAGTGGTTGAAAGGAAGAATAAGACCATCATGGATATGGCTTGAAGCATGTTGAAAGAGAAGCATATTTCAAATGAATATTGGGGAGATGTGGTTCTTTGCTCTATTTTTATCTTGAATAGAAGTCCGAACAAGACCATAATGGATCATGTACCTTAGGAAGCCTAGGATGGTAAGCCTTGCAATGTTTCTCATTTCAAAAATTTTGGATGTGTTGCATTTGCACATGTACCTCCAAAAATGAGGAGGAATTTGGATGACAGAAGCGAGGGATGTATCTTTGTTGGATAGAGTGAAGAGTCTAGGGCATATAAACTCTACAATCCCATCACCTAGAAATATGTAATCAACAGAGATGGTCAATTTAAAGAAGATGAAGACTCAGATGGAAGTATTGACAAGTCAATTTTAGAGGGAGTTGTGTTACCCCGTGAAGATGATGATGGATCTGAGCAAGCTGAAGGAGATGGAGAGATGGTTCCACATGCACATATTCCTGCAGCAAGAAGTCCAATAAGGCAAGCACTAGATTTCAGCCCATCTCAATTTAGAATGCCCAAAACTCATGAGCATGGTGAGCCATCTGGACATGGTGGACATCCATCAAATTCACAGGTAAGTAGTGAATCAAATCCCACTTTAGCTTCATTAAGAAACATATTTAAAGGACATAAGAATAGAATCTTAAGAGAATTGTATGATCAGAATGAAGAAGTAGATCAGATTTCAAATTTTGCATTAATGGCATGTGATCCTGTAAGTTTTGATGAAGCTACTAAAGAGGATGTCTGGATAAAAGCAATGGATGAGGAGATTGATTTCATTGAAAGAAATAACACTTGGGATATTGTATATTTACCTAAAGGTAAGAACAATATTGGTGTTAACTGGGTTTATAACACTAAGTTGAATGTAGATGGTGAAGTTGAAAACTACAACGCAAGACTTGTAGCTCAGGGATTTAGTCAACAAGCCGGTATTGATTACAATGAAAAATTTGCTCCTATAGAAAAAATTGACACTGTGAGGATGGTCTTAGCTATTTCATCTCAGAATAGATAGATCATGCATTAGATGGATGACAATTCTTCATTCTTGAATGGATATTTGGAAGAAGAGGTTTAGGTAAGACAACCATCGGGTTATGAGATTGATAAACATAGAGATAAAGTTTACAAGTTAAGGAAAGCTTTATATGGATTGAAGCAGGCATCCATAGTTTCGTATAGTAGGATTGATGAATACTTGATCGGTATTGGATTCATCGGAAGTCCAAGTGAACCAACTTTGTATACAAAGGTAAACCTGGAAGGTAAAATTTTGATTGTTTGTTTGTATGTTGATGACATGATTTTTACTGGAGATCTATCTGTCGATGATTTTAAAAATGCCATGAAAATAGAGTTTGAGTTGACTGATTGAGGATTGATGAAATATTTTCTTAGAATTGAAGTGGATCAATCTGATGATGGCATTTTCATTTGTCAAACTAACTATGCAAATGAAGTGTTGGAAATGTTTAGAATGTTGAATTGCAATCCAACTGCAACACCAATGGAAAATGATATTAAACTTAGCAAGTATGATGAGGGATCATATGTTGATCCAACTCTGTATAAGAGGATGGTTGGAAGGCTTATATACTTAACATCAACCAGACCTCATATCATGTTTGTTGTAAGTTTTATTTTCAGATTCATGGAGACTCCGAAGAGTACTCATTGGCAAGCAGGAAAGAGGATCCTAAGATATGTTGCTAGAACAACTGACTTTGGTATCCAATACACATCAAGATTAAAATTTGAGCTGATCGGATATACTGATAGTAATTTTGCAAGTTCCATTGATGACAGGAAAAGCACATTTAGGTATGTGTTCAATATTGGATCTGGAGCAGTGGCATGAGAATCAAAGAAACAACTCATTTTAACTCTATCCTCTACTAAGGTAGAGTATGTTGCAACAACTACAGCTGCAAGTCAAGATGTGTGGATGAGAAGGGTCTTGAAAGAATTTTTGCATGATGAGAATGATGCAACCCAAATTGTCTGTGACAATAAATCTTCCTTTGCACTATCAAAAAATCACATCTTTCACAAACAGAGTAAGCACATTTATATGAGGTATCATTTCATTCGTGAGCTGGTAAATGACAATGAAATTTATGTTCAATTATGCAGGTCTGAAGAAACATTTGCAGACATATTTACAAAGCCTTTGGGAAATGAATTATTTAAAATCCATAGAAGAAATATTGGGGTCCGTAAGATGTAATGCATTGTTTACAACAATTTTTTTTACTTATTTTAGTTTGTTTGGATCTAAAATGATTAAGAGGGAGTAAGTCGGGATGTAATCATTTCACTGCCCCTGTGAAAACGATGAATCGATGGCCGTCTTGACCCTTCAAGACTTGAGAATTAACCATTGATTACAATTTTGTCTTACATAGCTTAAACAATGGCTTCCTTAATATTTCAAGGCAACCAAACACCATCACCACCTTGATTAAACTTTTTAGAAGATCAAAGGGACAATTTGTTAGTGTTTAAATACCACAGTTGAATTGTAATTCTATGATGCACAGACATACAAGAAGCTTGAATGCATTATGAATAAAATTTGTTATTCCGCGTTTGGAAGAGTGCTCTGCATTTTTAATTTCCTTTTATTTGAGTTCGTAAACTCTGTTATGTTTTTCTCCTTCTGGACAGTTGTTGGCTTGTGCAATTAAGCCACTCACCTTCCAACACGCAGACACCCCAAAATTCATAGTGTTGAGTTCACCACTTGTTCGCAATATCGCGACTCATGAGTATTTTCTTCATTTCATTCTCGTGTTGGGTGCTTCCAGCCATTGAGACCCGAAGTGTTGGGTCCAACGACCCTCTTGTGTATTGCGAACTCGACAATATCATTGTGTTGTGTTTTTGGTGTCCAGGCATTGTAATCGCTAAGACCCGAGTGTCGATGTGCCTCCTCTATCTCCAAGATTAAAGACAGACCTAATTTCTCTCTCACAAAATGAGAAGGAAGATGATAGATGATATTGGGATCGATGGCCTAGAAGTATCCCTGCATTTTCTTATTTACATTAGTTGGGAGGAATAATAGATTTGAACATTAGTTGGGAGGAACAATATATTTGAACGCTCGTGATACCGCTAATAAACAAATAACTTAGACTTGGTCATCTTTTTAAGAGTGTTAACAAATAACAGAGTATACTTAGACTTGGACGTGAGTTGAGTCCATTGGGTGGGTGATTCGCTGAGGTTGAAAGACCTTGAAGCTCCTTTATAACTATTTCAAAATATCCTATCACCATTAGAGTTTGGATACTTCGCTCGTGAGCTAGGGTATTTACTCGTGAGTTGAGACCATTAGGTAGGTGTTTCGGTGAGTTTGAGAGACCTCGAAGCTCCTTTATAACTATTTCAAAATCCCCTATCATCGTTAGAGTTTGGATACTTAGCTTGTGATCTAGTTCTAACCCCATGTATACTTCTAGGGTCTATGATGTGTTGTTGGCTGTTTTCCCCAAACCCCAGGAAAAGTCATCTACTTTTTGTCCATCAAAATCATAGATGACTCTCCACCTACCACCCCTTATGAATACTTGCAATTGTTACAAGAATACAATCATAAATTATATCTATCTAAAATGTGTGATCTTAGTTTTCAATTTTATTTTTCATTCTATAAAGTGTTCTATTCATTATAGTCGCATTTGTGTTGTTGATTATTGTGTTTATTATATTTACTTTTTTAACTATTGTAAACTAGAAAATCCATCTAATAATTATGACTTTAACTTTGAAAACTTATATTGCTTTTTAATTGATCTATTCATATTTTGTTAGTATAAATTGCTTCCAAATCAATGTATGTGGGGGGTGGGGCAATATTAGAGTAAATGTATTTACTCTAATATTTCCCCACCCCCACCCTCACCCTCATTATATCATAACTTTCAAAATTTATAGTATATCATAACTTTCAAAATTTATATTTCTTTTATTTCTATGTTTTTTTATTCATTATTTTTGTTAATTTAAAATGCTTCCAATATAATAAAATATTTATAATCTTAACTTTTAAATTTTTGTTTTTTTTTGTTTTTTGGTTTTATTTATTTNCAATGTAATAAAAAAAAATGAAATACATAATATTGTTTTTTTTTTCCATTATCCATTTTATAATGTCCATTTTGTGACTGGGGATGTATTCATCTTATAATGTTATGTTACATTAATCTCTAAATTATCACTAAATTCAAATTAATTCATGCATTGATAAATCATATTACTTCAAAATTCCATTAATTTTATATTTTAAGTTTTTTTAAAGAATATACAACATATTAAAAATAATTTATAGTTACCAAAGAATTTCTACCATTTATCATGTGTTGATCTCAATTTATCATGTGTTGATCTCTAACATTATGTGGATGTTTAATAAAGAAAAAAAAAAAAAAAATGATTCATGGATGACACTAAAAATAAATTAATGTTAATGTTATAAAATTGGCAATTTATGCGATTTAAAGATTTATTGCATATTCTTGTCTTATAAAACTTAAATGTTTATTTTATATAATTATTTGTCTGTACAATAATGTTATATAATAGTTTTGTTATATTTTATAAAGATATATTCATAGTTTATATATATAAATATACTTACTATAATGTGAAAATATACTTTTAAAATAAATGAAGTAATATTATATATTTGGCTATTTTAATATTAGTTATAAAATTTAGGAATTGAATTGAATAAATTTAAAAATATTTTATAATTTATAATCTAAAAACGTAAAAGTAATATTCCTTCTTCTACGTTCTTCATAAAAGTTAGTCTTTCCTCAAATAAGAGTATGATTATGTGTAACCTCCCGCTCTGGCGCGCTTACCAAACTTATTCTTCGAGGACACTTGCTCGCAAGTGATCTGGATTTATATGATGATAAAACTTTTCTTTCATTATGATACATTGAGTTATATGACAGGATGTTTTTACTACCTTGGTATAGACAGGTGCTGCTGACTCAGTTTCTTTGAGTGTGCAGG